>VZTB01001206.1:47782-97535 GCA_013397245.1 Thryothorus ludovicianus
CAGGATGTGCCAGGATGTGGGGAGGATGTGGCGGCTCCTCCGAAGGGCCCTTCCCGGCGGCGGGGCCAGGCAGAGCCGCGCCGGGAGCGCCGCCGGGAGCACCCTGGGCCGGCCGTGCCCCGCAATGCCGCCAGGTGGCGCTGTGGCGCCTCGGGAGCGGGGCCGCGCTCCCGCCGCGCCCCGCTCGGGGATCGCCCCTCACGGAGCGGAGCGGGGCTGCCGGAGCTCTCGGGGAGCGCCCCTCACGGAGCGGACAGGGGGTGCCGGANTGTGGCGCCTCGGGAGCGGGGCCGCGCTCCCGCCGCGCCCCGCTCGGGGATCGCCCCTCACGGAGCGGAGCGGGGCTGCCGGAGCTCTCGGGGATCGCCCCTCACGGAGCGGAGCGGGGCTGCCGGAGCTCTCGGCGGAGCTCTGTGCTCGGGGGTCCTCGGCACCGGTGAGGCCGCTGCTCCCGTGCCGTGCCCGCTTCTGAGCCCCGCAGCGCGACGAGGACAGTGAGGGCTGGGGGGTTGTCAGGCGCTGGAGCAGGCTGCCCGCGGAAGGCGTGGAACCGCCGGCCCTGGGACTGTTGAAAAGACGCGTGGATGTGGCGTTTTGGGACGTGGTTTAGCGGTGCACTTGGCAGTGCTGGGTTAATGTTTGAATTCGGTGATCTTAGAGGACTTTCCCAACCTTAATTACTCTACGGTTGAAAGTGTGGCTCATCCCCGTTTGAAGCACACTTCCACAATTGTGCTTCTCTCTGTCCACAGCTAGAAAGGCCTGATGGAAAGAAATGCTTAACCATGGAGTTTCTTTTAAACAAGTGTCCTCATTTCCCACCTGGGCACTGATGCTTCGGCACACTCACTGGGGGTTTCCACATCCAAAACTTGAATTAACATCTCAAAAAGCAGTCTTGTGTTGGTGTATAGTGATTTCCATCTCCTTTCCCTAAGGAGCATAGCCCATACCAACAGTGAAACCATATCGTCCTGAATACTTGGAGGAGGTGATTCTGCTTGTCTTGGATGTAAAATAAAACCTTATTCTCTTATATATATGTGCTGCTCTTCAGGTAGTGAGGGAAATTACCTTTTCAAGGTGAAAGGAACTTGAAGCTTTGCTTAAATGTTTTGAGAGCATTTGATAGAAAGTGACATATGAAACACCAAGTATTACCATTAAATTTTATAGCTCGGAACTGTTATTGGGCCATATCCTAGAGGTTTGACTCAAACCCTTGTTTTTAGACTCACCAGTGTCTGGAATCTAAACTGTAGGGTACAGACATCAAAGACGAAGGGAATTTGGTTTGCTTACCAGGAACATTGAACTCCTTGCACTGTAGGCTCTATGGAGATTTTAAAAGGCAAAAATTCTGCTTTGTGGCTTTTGACCACTTGTTCTGAGGTCTGACCTGTTGTAATTGTATTTGGTTTTTACCTGATGCTTCTTTCCAAATGGTTAATTCAAGGACAAACAGTTTTTAGGTGTAAGCTGGAGCTTTAGTTCAAAAGTAGTTCTTGATATTGGGGTTATTTATATGAATCTACACTGCCAATAGCCTTTTCCTCTGAGGTAAAAGGTTACTACAGATAATCAGCAAGATTAAATACTAACAGAAATTATTATGGACCCATATATGACTGCAATGGTTTTTTCCCAATATTTACTGAATAACTTGCCTGGGAAGTGGGTCTTAGTTTGGCTCTCATGGTTGATTCTAAGCCTTCTCCTACCCATACCCTAGAGACTCTGGTTAATTTTGTGGCACAAAATATTTAATTATGTGCTCTGCCAAGTGAATACAAGGTCTCAAATTGAATTTCAGCGTCCCTGGGCAACTATTTTAGACACTTTGGTAGAATGTAACTGCATATTTTCTGCATGCCAGATCCTGGCTCCATATCCATCAAAGTAAATCCTCAGTAGTTCCACTGAAGGCTTGGAACAATCTTAAATTATGTTGTTGAGGTCACATTGTGACCCTGAAGCTCTGGCAGAGACCCAAACCAAGAATTTTGTGTGGGAAACTGGGGAGGGAATAAATTAGCACTTGCCTATGGTTTTTGTGTAAGTAAACTGTTACAAAGGTGTGAGTTAAGATGAAAGCTCCTCATGGTGGTGGATATTGCTTTCCAGCTGTTTCTGCTGGAAACAGCTCAGTGTGTGTGTATGGGATGGGTCCTTATTTTCTGGTGGTGCTCTGTCTCATATAACAACGAGCTTTGCATTTCCATCCCCTCACTGTCCCTTCCCCCTCACCCCATCTAAACAAATCTTGCTTTATCTTATAAAAATGAAAGTCCAGGGGTAGGTCCTAGTCTGGGTGGGTTTTTTTGTCCTCTGGTGGATTTAATCCTTCATTTTCTCTCTCTGCCAAATGCAAGTGGCAGGTCTAAACAGTATTAGGTAATTGTGGTTGTCATGCTGCAGATTGCACTGTGGAAAAAATTAATTGCTGTTTTTTCGCCCAGGGGTTTGAGCCGTGGTCCCTTGGACAGCGTCGTTTCCCTCCCCGTTGGGGCTGCGTTGCGTGGAGCAGCAATGAAAGGGCTCCTGTGCAGCTGCTCTGGGCGAGTGGGCGGGCACCTCATTCAGGAATAACAGCTAATTTATGCAGCCACGAGCATCGACGGCTATAAATAAACAGTTCTGACTGACTTTGCATACTTAAAATGAAACGAGAGAGACCGATGGACTGGAAAGAGAAGTCTGGTGTAAATGTCGTCAAGGCCAGATCCTTACACAGGCTGTCTCAGTAAAGCCTTTTGAAAAAATCACAGGGAAAATGTTGGTTTGTGAGCAGTGACACATTTTTTCTTCTTTCAGGGCTTGGTGGATGTGAGAGAAAGGAACAAAGCAAATTCAAGATCCCAGCAGTTGTATTTCGGGGACAGGCATCCCTCGTTGTTTTCCCAAAGTGCATGACTGGAATCCATCTTCTCTCCATACAGGACGTAGCAGAAAGCAGTGCCTCTTCTGAGCCCTTTTCAAAGAAATAAACAACCTCATCCATGATTCTCCTCAAAGCCCTGTAGTCCAGCAACTCAGTCACCTCATCAGATCCCAAAGGTACCCCTGGTCTGAGCAGGAGCTGAGGGTGATGTCTGCCATTTGGCTCCTCTGGTTGGAAGTGGAAAGACCTATCCCTCTGGGCTGGGGCTCAGACTTCGTTTTGAGCTCCTGACAATTAAACTGTTTGTACTGGAGTATCAGTACAAAATAAAAGAATTTAAAAAGAAGAGAGGTAGAGATAAAAATACCCAACAAACCTGCACAGGGTGTTTCCATAACTTTCTCTTCTTCCCTAATTCCCTCCATATTTTTTCTTCTGTCTGTCTCTTCAATATATTTCCTTTGACCAGCATCTTTCAGCTTCAACCAAAAAGGAGGAAGGAGTGTGTGTGTGTGTGTGTGTGTGTGGGCATGTGTAATTGCTTACATTCCCCTTGCAAAATTAGCGGGAGTGAGTTATCTAGATAAGCTGGGAATTACTGAATGCATGCATGTCTCTCATTGAGATCATTTAGTTTACAGTCTAGGCCTAGCATGCTAACTTCCCAGATTAGAATTTTTATCAGATGCTTAACACATGAGAAGAACAAGCTAATGTATACACATTATCTTTTTATTGCTCACAGGCAGCTTACAATGTGTTTTTGTTTTTTTACTAAGCTCCAGCAGCATTTGAAAGGTGAAAATAACACCCCAGTGAACAGCGTGCACAGTAGCTCTAAGCAAGGGGCTTTGGCAATGAGGATGGAGTTAGACATTTAAGTACTGCAGCTAGTTTCAAATCCTCTCTGAATGCAGGAATAGTGAGAGAGATTTTTCTTTTTCACATTGACCATTAAGGAGCACTTATGCTACTCTCGGTTTTGCATGTTTATTGGAGTTTGCAAAGCAGATCTCCAGTGTTTTGGATGTTAACAAAATGTTGAGGCTAATAACAGAAATCAACTATATTGAGGAAAATTAGTAAACATGTGAATGGAGTGTAATTATATGGCAGGCAGCTTTATGTTAAACAGTGCTTTAAATTAACATGCTTTCTGTCAAAGCAATCATACAGTCAGTATAATTAGGTTACTTTTGCTGCGAGATTAACTGAAACCAAGAAAAAGGAAGAAACTGTTGCCTTCAGATTTCCCGTTAAAATGGAGGGGAGATATTAAGCATATTAATATTACAGAAAGTTTCTCGTTAGAAGAACTCGGCTTCTTGGTGAACTTTCTGAGCAGACATTTCTAATTACAGTGCTTGTTAGCCCAATTTGTTATCTAGCTAGCTTGGAAGTCACAGCACTGTTAAAATTATCTCTCCTTTTAATTTTTTCCAGCCTTGATGAAGGGCAATCCAAACAAGAGCTGGCTTGCATTCACAGGTCTTTTGCAGAGTGGTTCGAGGCTCATGAGGGAGTGCATTTACCAGTGACAACTTTTAACCATGGACACATCCTCACGTACATTGTACAAGAGATGAGAAATCTGTGTAAACAGATGAACACAATTTTCTTATTCATAGCAGTTGCAGAGTTATCATGAAAGAGGCAAACATTTCATATTTTCCACCAGTTTTCCATATGTCTGATGTCATAATGGCTTCACCAGAAGCTGCAATGCATTGGAGAAAGGATTTATCACAGCTACATTTATTTTCCTCTACTTCATGGCTTCGGCATTCATGAAGAGTTTGTTTGGCTTCAAGAGGAGGATTCACTTGCCTTTCCACTTGTGGTCCAGTATTACTATTGAATCTCCTGTTTGGAGACAGAGGAAAAGACATTATTGGGATGTGAGAGGGAAGGCACAACAGAGAAGTCCTTTCACACATCAGGCATGAGGAGGATGTGAAACCGGCCCCAGCCTCCCAACATCCCCAGGGAACTCTACCCTTCTGGGAGTGGGAGTAAACTGTGAGTGCATGTCTTGGACCAGCTGGTAATGCTAAAGTGCTGCAGAAGTCAAATGAGCCTGGGATGTCCCCAGCAAGTAACTGATTACTCAACAACTGAGGAATTATTTAAAATCTGCCATGGGCCACACCCATTGAGAATAACTGTGCTTTGCCAGTGGGAGAAAGCATCTGCCACCGAGCAAACCTAGCTTGTTGTAAGAGTATGTGAAAAGCTTTAAAAGTAAAGCTTGTCTGGAAGGGCAGCAGATGAGTACTCCCTGCACCTGGGATGTCTGGAGGATCCTCATATGGCTGGACACAACAGGACAGCACAGGACCTATTGAAATCCCCCAGCTTTCTGAAGCACCAGTTGTTGTGCTACTGTGGGACACCCAGTGTGGCAATAGTCAACAGTTTATGGATACCTTTTCTAACACACTGCCTCAGCCTCTCTTCTTCCCCTCCGATGATCATCCACTCACAGGAACCTCTCCTTTAAATGATCTTTCCTTGTCCATAGACCTCAGAGGCTCTGAAACGCTAATTGCTGTATTGTATTGGTGTGTACTGACCAAGTAGATATATATGGGTGAGGAAAAAAACCCTAAACCACAAAGATAAAAAATAGCCTGCCATACCAGGACCAGCATGTTAACCAGCCCTTGTTAATGTGTGACCTCCACTGATGAATTCATTAGCCCTGGTTTGCGAGGGGTTCTGATCCAGCCTGCCTCCAGTGGATCACCAGATAAACTTACCACCAAAAATAGGTCCTGTGACAAATAGTGCAGGTTTCCTTTACAAAGTCAGTCATCTCTGCCTGAGGGGTAAACTGCAGCTTTACGGAGTGACAAATATGTAGGACATAAATGCACCATCACAGGTTTGTGGTACAACCAGGACGAATGGAAGAGTCAAAAGTAAATATTCGCATTTAGTTTGCAAACTCTGGGATTTAAATCCTGTAAAATCTGAGTTCCATTCATCATCAGCAATATAGTGAAATTATGGATATAAACATTATTTCGTCACTGTAAGGGATAGATAGACTCAGGATCCTTACTCTTTGTTTTTAAAGGCATGATACAACAAATCATCTGGAAAGGAATCTCAGTTTAAAAATCCCTCCTTGATACTGTAATAACAAAGGGTGGAACTTCTGTCTGAAATAATAACTATATGCAGAACAAAATTTTAACATTTGTACAAAAACAGCTGTTGCTAAACCTGTATCAGTACAGTGGTAGCACTGCTTCATACCCCACACAGGTGCCCTTCGCATCCCTTTATTTGCCATTCGGGTTTCTGCAATCTCAACAGCTGCTCGGAATAATGACAGCATCAAGAATTCAATCTTATTATAGTATTGCTTTGTATTGCACAGATTTGTGAGCTGTCACATCGGCTGGATTTCTCAAGGCTACAGGGTATTAAGGGAGCTTGGTTTCAAAAGCTCATAAATACAAAAATAAAACTCAAGGAAAATAATCAGTTGTGAAAACACGTTATATGGTTCTGGAAAATGCATTGAATACAAAAGTACTCCAAAAAAAGAGGAAAAACAGGCTAAAGAGAAGATTGTTGTTTAACTTTAATTCAGCCTTGGGTAAATGGATTTCAGCAATGTCTTCCTGAGATATTTAAGAGCTCATAGAAGATCTGGAAGAGCGCACCCATCTCTACACTGAGTTATTCTACCATAAGTTTTCTGGTTTTCCTCAGAGCAATGGCTCTTATTCTTGTTGTGCTGCCTTATCCCTTGCATTATAATATCTTTAATTTTTGTTTTGCTGCTGACAGTGTTCCTCAGCTATCTGCAGGCCAAAGCTTTCACTTCTGGAGGACAGCAAGTGGCCAGGTGGGCCTGTTGGAGTTGCTGCTCACTCCAACAATCAGCTCCCTATCCTCCCCTTTTTTTCTCCCAAAGGAGTGTTCTACCACCTGGGGATAAGCATTTCTCTGGGACAGGCCTTGGGCCCACAAAATCTTACAAGTGGTTTGTCAGGTGTCCCTCTGGAGGCTTTTTAATCACAGGTGGAGCAAGTAGCTTTTGCTAGCTATAGCTCCTCTCCAGCTGCATTTCAGAAGATTGAAATGAAGCAGCTGATGAATGTTATTTTGGGTTTTTTTCAGATGTATTAGATGGAAGACAAGTTAATGTGCTCCATTTTCAAATGCTGGTTCTAGATAAGAGACCTCACTTGAAAGGTTGCTGTGTCCGATGTGGAGAACTTTGATCCAAATTTCTCCCAATGATCCGATTGTCCCAACAAGAGCAAACCCCAAGCGAGTGCAGCTTTGCTTTATTTTTGAGGATTCTAGTTTGACTGGTCAAAGAAACATGAACTCAGTTGCCTGTGTGATGTTTTCCACCCATCAGGAATGGAAGAAACTATCACACGGTTCATCTTTGGTGCTCAGACCCAGCAGCCAAGCTCTTGGCTTGAGGTAAATTCATGGCAGTAAAAGAATCAGCTCATTGTTTCAAATTATCCTCTTTGGAGTTTCTCTATTGCTCAACATTGTCTTGTACTCTAGAAACTCTGGGATTTAAAACAAAAAGAAGTCATTACTGGTACTATTTTCTGTGCCTCTCAGGCTGTGCAGCTGGGTTGCCTTAGTTACCACCAATCCAACTGTGCAAGGGGAGGGAGAGGAGAGGCACATGAGAGATAATACATTTTTAAAACCTCCAATACTCTATGAAACAGTTTGTCTATAAATAATAAAATGAATTTAGGGTCTGGCATTCTGAGAAGGAAAGAAAAAAAGGTTATATTATTCTACAGCCTAGATTTTCCAGCTCTCAGGAATGATGCTGCATCTTTTCGGTCAAGCACAGGATGTGGATTTAACACTTACTTGCTTGAAGCTGGAAGCTGCCATCTATAGACTTTGGAGTAAGTTGGAACTAAATATACCTTTAAGTGTGAAAAAGAGTAAATATTTATGTAGCTGGTTTTAGGAAAAATAATAATGGCCTGGAGTTATAAGGGATTGTGGAAGAGCCCACTTGAAGCATGGTGTGCTGTGGAACAAGCTTCATTAGCAGGCTATGGTCTGCCACAGGATGTAAGTGCAGAAGGGAGCCAGGCTTGCCACTCTCATGGAGCTCTTTGTTAATCGATTCTTGCAGCTTTCAACAAACATATCTGGGCAACCATTCTTCATTTGAGTGGGAAAGAAATAAAAAGAAGCAATAACCCCAGAATTTTTTTTCCTTTGGGAAGAATCCTGATGCCAGCAGCCCTGTAAGAAAGCTCTGCCTCGGCAGATCCCACCCACATCATGTCTGTTTGATGGCTTCAGGTGTTGTTTTCAGATGTGCCTATAGGAACCTAGTAGATAACTGCATGAACCTGTAACCAAAACTGCCTTTGGGGAGTGAGGAGGAAGCAAAAGAGAGATCAAAAGTGTCCTTCCATGTACTTTGTCTTTTGGGGGAGGTAAGAGGTGGGCAGGGCGGAGAGTATGGAAAGATGAGGAGGTCTGTCCTCTACCACCACTGATTGTTTTGCCTGGTGTGTGGGGGGGTGGTTTTTGTTTTGGGGTATTTTTGTTGCTGTTTTCTGCAGGATGATTTCCACTGCATTCTCTGCCTTGTTGTGATGGAAAGGGTAGGATGAGAAAAGTACACGGAGCCATTTTTGCTGTGGGAACAAAGATATGTTGGAATCGCATCTTCATTCAGTTTGCAGCTCTTTTTCCTCTGGCAGTTCTGAACCAAAAATTTGTCTCAGTCAGGAGTATATTAAAACTCTGGCACACTACAATTTGGAATAGCTTCCCTGTGGCTATGTTTCAAGGCTTATTGGGACTTCATTATTGATACCAGCTTAAGGAAGTCCTACTCTTCTCTTGGGTGGACACAGCTGGGAAGTGGATCAGGAAAAAAAAACACTTGGCACCAACATGTGGAACTGTAACTCAAGGGGAGTGTCTTCAACATGGATGAAAACACCATGTAATTGTTAAAGGCAGGATTTTGTGGCTCCTTTGAAAAATACCAACTATGCATGGAGAGGCAGACCCACCACGCAGATGAGGCCTCCGGGGACTGCAGGAGCACACCAGATATCAATGGAGAATATTGTGTATTGTTTATATATACACTCTGAGGTTACATTCATGCTACCACAACTGGGGTGCTTTTCAGCCTGTCTGTGTGCACAGTAAAGTTTCTTTAGTCAGCTGTTGAATATGCATCTAATTTTTGCAGTTAATTTGATCTCTGCTTGGCACAACATTTTGTCCCATCAGTTAGCACGTTGGAAATCAAATTGTTTTAATTCTGTTTATCTCCAGCTTATGCAGAAGGCATTCCCTAGGCCCAAAATTACTAACATGTACTCAGTGATGAAAAAAGTCTGATACATAGATATATCAGATATTTCATATAAAGACTTTTGCCATCATATAGTGATGGTGCGGTCTTTGATTTGTAATAGTTACTATTTATGTGACACCCCTGAAACCAGAGCTAGAGCAGAAAGGCTGCAGATCTGTTTTCATTTACCAGCAATCCTCATCTCATATTATGTTTATGCAGAATAGAATGCAGCCAAAATCTCCAAACACGGGCATGTAGAGCAATCATCTTTGCAAAGGTAGAAAGCGGTGAAGTTGGTTATTCAGCACATTTGAAGGCCAATCTGCTGCTTTTAGGTAGCTGAGTATGGATGGTGAGAGACTAGCTACAGACACTCTGCTTTGGCTTGACAGGCATGTGAGACGTTGCAAAATGGATCAGGCATCAAATGTTCCTTGAGAACAGAGGGAGGTTGTCTTATTTATTTTCAGAGGTGTTTTTGCAGTGTTTTTTCTTTCATCAGAAAGCTAGTTTAAGAAATTGCAAATGTTCACACATTTGTCCTAAATAAAATACACGTTTTCCTGACAGAAACACTTTCATCCTCGAAAATTCAATCTTGAATGAAAAAGGAGAGGAAACCAGAAGGAATAATAATGACAGAAACAATAATAATAATAGTATCCCATGCCAAACCCCTAAAGGTGCTTCCTCATTTCTCTTTTTCTTCCACTTGTTAAATATGCTTTCCTAAATCACTTTTTTTCCCCCCTCCAGCTGCCCATTATGTCCAAGGAAGCTGCTTTTCAGTTTTTTTTAGGTCACTACTGGTTATACCACTACCAAAGCAGAAAGGAAAAATTCTCAACAGTTTGTAAAACTTTCCAAAGTGCTGTTATAGTCATGGAGCTGCTGCCTCAGTGCTTGAATACACTAATGCATTCCTGTAAATTTACAATAAACACTGCTATTCCCTAGTTTGACAAACAACATGTGATGCAGGTGTAAGAGTTTAAGCCCGAGACATGTGGCTTCTCTGGATCCTTTTTTGAGCAGGAATTCAAAATCCAGTGATTATGCTGATAAGAGGTGCTTCTTAAGCCAAATCAGAGGAAGCTGGTCCAGCCTGGTATGGTTGGGATCCCTGCTCTGATTTGTTCTCTGTTTGTTAGCATGTGGGCAGGACCCAACAGTCACTGACACCCAAATGCCACCACCCCAACGCCTTCCCCAGAGTACTCATGCCCCCCTTCCTCTCCCTGCCTGCCTGGGCAATCACAACAATTCATTTTAGGGGCATTTTTTCCATATGCACAGAAGTAATGAAGAAAACTTGGACTGACCCCATATCATACGGTTGAGGAACTCTCCGAAGTTGTAGAAGGAGACGATGATGGCAAGGCTACCGGCAAAAAAGGCTGCTAGCCCAGGGGGGCTGAACAAAGCAAAGAGAGGATATACCCACTCTCCTGTTACAGAATAAATCCACAGGACCCTGGGCAAGGAAGGAGAGAAATTACCTTTTGTTAGGACCATTCAGTTAGAAGAACCACTTCAAAATTTCCAACTCCTGAGGGGCTGAGTTATTAAAACAGGCTTAATACAGAGAAAATTAGCTCAGCTGTCAATACATCTCCTCAGCAATTGGGCTATTTGCTGTGAAGCACACTTGAGCTAGTGCTAAATTAGATGGGTTTCAGTGCAGGTTGAAATGCACACAATATTCTGCTGTCACCCTGGTGGCATTGGCTATTAACAGCAGTAAAAGCACAGTAAAATAGCAAAATGTTCAGGAACAGGAATGTGCACTTGGCTATGCTAAGTGAAGCTAATTCAAATAAGCTCTCACATATGTTTGCTCTTTAGATACAACAGCTTTTCAGGCCCTACCCAGATCCCTAGAGTCTGTGGAGACACAGAGCTGTTCCTCCCTGTCTCAATCCTTCTGCTGTTGACCACTGTTTTGAGGAGTGGAAAGAAATTTTCAGGAGCTGAGAGGGCAAGGGGAATTCTCCAGCGTATTTTTTTTTTTTTTTTTTGTAAGAGAAGGAAAAGAAGAGGAATGGTTAGGTGGGAAACAGATGTAGCTGCTTCACCCTTTTGTGCCAGAGCTGTTAGCAGAGCATAGTTTAGAAAAGAAGGAAAAGGAAGAGGATTAATAGCCTGCTTTTTAGGGTTTCTTTTCTTCTAATTGTGCCCTCTCTCTCTGCCTTTTTTTATTCTCTCAGAAAATATCTTGTAATGACTGTCACTTCACTAGTAATATGTTCATTGTTTGTGGCTCATAAAAGTGGTTGGTAGAGACTGCCTGAACTTAAGAATATAAAAGTGATCTTTATATAATAAGCATAGGAAAAAATACTTTTTTGTAAATATTTTTTGTGAATAACATTGTCCATGTTTGTATTGATTATGTAAACAATTTAAGAAATAGGGTAGGTCTTCATTGATTGTTATCAGGATGTGCCATTTTGACAAGGACAGTACTTCCCTAAAAAAAACTTTTGGGTCCAAATGATCCTAAAAGATTTAATTTTTTATTAAAAAACCCATATCTGAGGATTATGCCATACTTTCCACCATCAGTGCTAACATGGGAATGCAATTGCAATTTTTTCTGATGGCACCCAGCCTGCTACCTTACAGTGAGCATCATGCCTCAAAGAGAAGTGACAAACGGGCTGCCACACTATCCTGAAACTGTGTCATGACACTGAGGAATGAGAGAATGCTAAGGAGGAAAAAAAAAGGCTGAAAACATGCTTCTTCCTTTGTCTAGATAAAGAAAGAAGGAGTGGGGCATTAAAAGGTGGTTTTGTCTTGCCTGTAAATTAAGATTTATTATCCTCACCTAAGAGAAAGGTTGGAGAAATGGAAGGGATTGACAGTAGAGCTGTCTGGACTGAGCATGGAAATATTTAAATGTAGGGACTCATTTTCATGATTCAAGATACTTTCATTTTAGAAACAGAGCTGTGAAACACCTAAGTAATTAAAAAAAAAAAATCCTGCAGGAAAGACCCCTGAGAGGTTGAGCAGAAACAAGTCTAGGTGCTAAGTGGAGCCTGTACAAATGACAGCATGTGCTCTTCACTGCACAGGACTCCTCTTTTCATATTGTACCTCCAACAGTAAAACAAAGAGTGACAACAACCTTTTGTTATATAACGAGGAACTAGATTGTCTTCATGCAATTTGGCCAGCTGGTGTGTCTCATATGAGGCACTGCAATCCGTGTTTCCAAACCCAAATAAAAGATTGTGCAGGATATTGAAAGCCACAGTGCCACCCTGCTCAGAGGCAGGTGTCTGGTGTGAGGTGTAGCTGGCTGCTCAGTTTCTCTGCTGCCTCCGAGGGAGCGGTCACTTCTGAGCCCATGGCACTGTGGCAGTCCTCGGAGAGGCTCAGAGGGAGGACTCTGCTGCTTGTGAAACACATGGCACCCAAATGGGGCTGTAAAATCACCAGACTGTAGCACCAACGGTAAAATATGAATGTGTGTTGAGATTTCAGTGCATGGGCCAGAAAAATTTTTCTGTTGGTTGAAAGCTTTTGTCTCTGGTTTGCAGGCAACCACGGAGTGGAGGCAAATAAAAAAGCAGGCAGGAGGTTCCTTGCTGATTTGAGAACTGTATTGACATCCTAATATCTTTTATCCAGTCGTCAGGGCCCTGGCACATGTTGGAACTCTGAACATAGAGAATTTCAGGCTGTCTGTTCTGACAGAGAATAACCCTCAAAAATACACTACATTTGACATGAAGCCATAGAAAAAGCTTCCAAAGCTGAGTAATAGCACTGAAATCATAAGTGTGTAGTTAAATAAAAGTGTATTATATCACAAAGTAAAAAATTTAAAATCTAAAGTTTTAAAATATAGTAATATATATAAAAAAATAGAAAGTTAAAAGCGTAGTCTTCTTCTTCACAAATTTAAGTGATTTTGTATGATTAGTTAGAAAAATCTCAAATGTGGAACATAAATAGCTAGTTATTAAGTTAGAATAAATTAGCACCTCATAATTAAGTAGTTTAAGCTTAGAAAAACCTTAAAAACATTACTCTACACTCCATTTTTACCTGTCAACTTAGCATGTAGAAGCACTCAGTTAGTAAATTTGTAAACTTAAATAAGAAATAATAAAAAACCAAGTTCAAACAAAAATTCTGTCTCTTGCACTTTTAATCCTAACCCTAAAAAAAAGAACCAATAAAACAAAAGATTCACCTCAGGCACAAAGGGGACAAGCAGTCTAAGGGACCACCTTCCACTCAGGACCCTGGCAACACAGTGCAGCACCAGCTCACAGAAGATACTGGGAGGGCTCAAATGTGTTGATGCTTGTGTTGATCTTCATCCTTTGGTGTGGATTCAGATCCTGATATGAGCCATGTCTCCTGAGGGATGGAATTGCTCAGCTGATAGGGATTTTAGGGGAAAGCACAGCTCACATGTCTGTAAGCGCAGTCTGGTCTCAAAGACAGTAAAACCCAAATGTTTTCGTAAGACAAGCAAAACAAAGCTGGTGTTAAGCAATTGGGTGAATCAGAACATAGAAAAGGAATTTAGGAAGCCATGGTCGTAATCCTATTAGGCTCTGGGCTGGATTAGAATAAATGGCTCCTAATTTGCTTATGTAATGTATCAGTGAAGTCCCCTGTTACCACAGCCATTCTAATGGGTTTCAAGTCACTCCAGTATTTTATCTGAACAGTTTATTTTCTATTTCAGATTTTCACTCACTGGGCTGAAGATGGTCTCTAGCTGAGAGTGAAAACTTGTGAGTAGGAATGGGAATGATGGGTTTCCTCACAGTTCCAGTGGCTTCTCAGGAGTCTTTGCGTGAGGACAAGTCACTTTCTGGCTGACCAGTATCCCCTTGTTGTTATACAGGTGTGCTATATTCTCCACCGTAGAGCCTGGATGTTTCCTCAGCTCTGGAAAGTTGTATCACAGCATACCCTGAAATTTTGCAGCCCCCTTCCTGAGTTGGGTCTCAATATAAGGCATCCTCTGAGACCTTTGAAGTGTTGGCCATGGTTACATGGGGTGGCAGTGCCTCCATATCCCAGCACTGCAGCCAGGACACGATGAGCAAACCCATTCCAGGGGTGCATGTGTGCACACACAGCAGGTGGAGAGATGGCTATGAGCTATGGGAGATGCTGATTAGATGTAGTTTATTCTCTCAGGATCATTCTCCAACAGATTGGGGATCAACTAGTGCATGGCTGGAAATGTGGGCAGTGTCCACTGGTTCAGTGGGCAGATGCCTCCTCACTACCCACCAGTTTGCCCCTGGCTCTGAGTATCATTTTCTGTCTCAAGTTTCTAAAACCAGCCACATATCCCTGCCAAACACTAAACTGAGTTTTACTCCTCTTCTGCTCCCATGACCCCCATGCCTTTTAGGATTTGGTGGTTTTGCAGTGAGCAGGAGAGCAAGTGGAGGTAAATTTGGTGGTACGGGTAGAAGTAAAAACTCCAGCCCAGAAGAAATTACTCAAATTATCCCTGAGTTTAAGGCAATTTAGTTACTTCCCTATAAGAGACCTTACAACAGCAGGAGACACTATGTAAGGTCTCAGGACCTGTATTGTGTTTGAAGAAACCAGTCTTGCTTACGTTTGAAAATAGTTTTCATAGGTCTCAGCTGAAGTTTAAATGATTTTTCCACAGAGAGATTGCTGTCCTCCATATGTCTGGGTGGGAACTTTAGATCTAAAGTACAGCATTTGGCCTTATTTTAAAAAGTAGATTGCTTGAAGGAAAAAGACTTAAATTCTTACCAACTGATATATAGAAAAGCAACAAATCCCAGTAAGATCAATCCCTTCTTCTTTGCTGGGTAACGATGTGGCAAGGCAAGGATTTCCAGGAGAGCAAATGGCAATACAGCTGTGTGCTGAGGAAAAAAGAGAGTCTGTCACTGACAGATAACAGTGCCTCTCCTTCAGTCATTACTGATCTCAAAGTTCAGGCACCTGCTCAGAAGCAAATTATTTAACAATACTGAGTATAATTTATACAAACGTGCATACTTCATTTTTTGCAAGGAAGAAGTACCCCTAAAATAAAAATCACAAAAATTTTCTTGTTAATATGGTGTAAAAATGAGGTTTGCCTGTAGCACGGTCTATGTCTATAATAGGTGAGCTCTCCTTTTGCATTTTGTAATGCAATATCTTTTTTTTATAATTCCCATTAGAGTACAAAAGATATTGAACTCTATCACTGTGTGCAGTTGAGGATGTCAGAAGAGTGCTCCTTGAACTCACTAAAAATTGCTGAATTGCCTTCATGTTCTCTTCTTGTCATTATTGTATTTTATATAGTGTCATTTATTACTTGCTCCAGTGCAATCCCAGTGTGTTGTGCTTCCCTTTGTAAATGGAAAAATAGAGTTGTAAACATACAGGAAACATCAGTTAGCTGTGATTGAAGGTGGTGAAGGAGCTTCAAACAAGCTTATCCCAGAGTCAGAAATGAGTTAAATTGATGGAGAAATGTCTTTTGCTTTTTTTTTTTNTGAATTGTAGCTTCAGTTTCGAGGACTTTAATGACAACTGTCTGAGCGTGGAGGATTTTTAGCTCTGGACAGACAGTTTGGTGGCACTGAGTGTTTTGTGGTGAGGAGCTCCCTCCAAGAGGGATGCTTCTCACCATGGTGGTGTTGGGAGCACAGCAGAAAGCCTTCTGGACTCAGATGTTAAATGGCCAATGCAGGGATTCATGGGATGCTAATTCCTCACATTTTTTACTAATTTTTAACAATTTCAGAAAATAATTTGCCTGGGTGAAATTTCCCCACTGAAAATTTTTTATTCCCTGTGCATGTAAACAATCACTTTGAATTGCAATACCTAGGACAGATGGCTTAAACAATGTTGGGGAACAGCAAAGCAAAACTAGTCAATGAAATGCAGCAGGAGAAAACTATAGCAACAAATCAGCTTATTAGTTGGTTAAATTCCTGCTAAATAAGTAAATAGTTTAATGGGTAGATGGGGGAGATATGAGAGGAGGGTAAGAGAGAAAGATAGATTGACTCTAAAATTAAAAATAATGTCAAACTAAGGATTTTTTTTGTCTTTCTCCCTAAAGGCATAACCTCCTGGATGTATGGTATAAAGATCCCTCTTGTCCCAAGGAAATGGTTCTAACATTTTAAATGTACGTGTTTTTCAGAAACATGTACATCAGTATCTGACATGGTAATATGGTGTCAAAGTTTTATAGCCATATATTTATGCTATAGGTTGTGAAAAATACACATTAAATTCTTTAAATGCACAGTGAGCTATAAACAGTCTGCATGTATTTAGATATTTAAGAGAAGAACATCCACTTTTGTCTGCTGCTTCCAAGTGACCACTCCCTGGAAGCCGAGTGTCCTCCCTCAGCCCTCCTGCCACACCTAGGATCTGCTATTCATCCCTGGCTGTCCTTCTATCAAAGTAACCATTCCACATCAGTTATCCTTTTTCAGAGAAAAGAGATAGAAAATATTTCTTTCATGTTTCAGTACCCCTCAGTCTTTGGCACTGGGATTTTCTTCTGTTTCACAGAGATATTCTTCAGCTCTACAACGTGCTTGGTTGATTGCAGAGGTCTCGTACAAGTACAAGTGATTCCTGGATTCATTTAACCAGAAAAATATCTTCAGTGCACACAGTTTTCATATTTAATCCCTGTAACTTCTTTTAGTCAGAAACCTATGTGTTAAGCTGCTTTCAAAAAGATTTAAAAGAGTTTATTTTCCATAGTTGAACAATAGTTTTTCCTTGAACAAACCCCAAAATGCCCATGGCAAGGCAGCAGTGATGGAAAACCTGCACCTTGTCCTCATTTTTAGGCTTTAGCCTAAGCCTTTGGCTGGCATGCTGATTTAGAGTACCTCATTTTGACAGGTATTTTGGAGCCTGCCCAGGAAAGAGCAGCACAAAGAGCCAGAAAGTATGAACAGTGAAGCAGCCCCAAGGCAGGCATAGAAACTGCAAATGCACTGAATGTCTTGTTGCATCTAGAGAGGAAAGGAAAATGAGAAGTTCCAAAGGCTTAAGAGACTGACGCAGTGAGGACTGTGCTGGATGAGTGTTCCACATCCATCTTGTCCTTGCCCCGGGGGGGAGTGGCTCAGTGCTCCACGAGAGAGATGGAGCTTCATGCTGGGAAACACATGTGGACAGCAGGATACGGTCCCTGGGAGAGGCTGGGGGTGGTGAGGGGCAGCCTGCTGCTCAAACACGCCATGCATTGGCACTGCTGCTGGGCAGCAGGCTGGTGGTGCCTGGAAAAGACTGCTGGGAGAGCTGCTTTTTAGTCTGTGCTGGTTTAGAAAAGGCTGATACGCTCTGCTACTCATTTTTGTCAGGCTCCTCCTGTAGAGAAAACACTCAAGAGCCTATAAATCAATAGAAGCTTGAACGTTACTGGCAAAACGGGAAAATTTGGCTGCATTTGGGAATAGCCAGAGGTTTAGTGGAAGGGGGAGGTTGAAATTTCTGCTCTTTCTGATTCGATCAGCTTTCCACTGCTTGTAAGAGTGTTTCCATGTCCAAGGACAGCAAAAGCATTCAGGACTGAGACTGTCTGCCTCTCGTTTTGCAAACAGTTTCTTAAAGGTCTTAGAGCTATCCTGATTTGGAAAAACAAATGCAAAAAAAAGAAAAAAAAAAGAAAAAAAAGAAAGAAATTTTTTGTGGCATAGGAAAGCTGCAAGCTGCTCTCTTCTCAAGTCCAGTGATGCTACTGGCCTATGACTGCTGTGTTTCTATTCAAATAATTGTATCTTTTAAAATATATCTTGCCATTTATATTAACTGGATGTGGGTTTTTTTGTAGAGTCATTGCTGTGAATATGCCTCCTTGAGACAGATTTCTACAACAGTTCTCAGCTTTCTCAAGCACCCCCAGGATGATTTAAAAAAAAATTTATTATTTTTCCTTTGTGGACATAAAGGGCTTTTTTATTAATTTTTCCTCTCTGCCCCTCAATTCCTTTTCATTTACACCTACACCCCAAGCTCGTAAATATGTGGGAAAGTCTTCCCTTGCACTTCTGCTATCTCAGACTCTCTGTCTGCCAAGCTGAATTTGTGCATTAGCAGTAAAATCGCAGAGGAATTTCTATCGAATACCCGGGCAAGTTTATAACAGCTGATGCATATTTGTAGAGCAGACACCAGGGGAATGTGTGGATGGCTACAGGGTGCAGAGCCTGCCTTTTGCCTGCGACCCACAGTTGGCTTTCCACATGATTTCCCTCTTACAGCTCAGAGATGTTGACTTTGGCAACATCATTAGTGATAGACCATATATCACGGTTAATCAGATCTACTGAAAGGCTACAAAGGCTTCTCATATCCTTCTTAAAAAAAAAAAAAGAAAAAAGAAAGAAAGGATAAAAAAAAATGTATTTTCTCATCTGCATTATTTTTAATCATAGGTCTCTAGTGCATAGTCATTAATTATATTTTCAATCCTACTTAGCAGCATTTCATATTCTTCAACTGACATATGCCTGAGGAGCACAGTATTTGTATGGGGCCAAATTAAAATATTCAGTTTTGCCTCTTCCTTTAAAGAAAACTTAATAATTAAGCTCAGATTGACACAGATCAAAACATTGGCAAAACTTGCTGGAAACAGTGACTCATTTTTTATTTCAATTAACAGTTTCTCAGTTTCACATATAAACAGTGAAACTGTCAAAAATAATTATCACAGAGGGAGGGGGAAAAAAAACCCTATTTCACTCTAAGGTAAGGAAAACAGCCTAAAACAATAGCTGTGTGTGCTGATCAGGCTATCAATGAACCAAACTGAATCAGAGTTTTTCCCTACTCTTGGCAGGGATCCTGTTGGTACTTATTTTTATGTTCTTTGAAGTATTAATGTATTTATTTGTCTAAAAACCTCTGTTTATTGAGAAAAGCTTTCAGCTTAAAAAATTTGCAAGAGCAGAAATTTTTTTGTTTCTTTCCATAATGAAGAGATAAGAGTGATGGGACTTTCAAAATTATCAGAGACATTTAGCTAACTAATCACACTTTTAGCCTGAATTCTGCTTCCAAACATTCAATTATAAAATCCTTTGCGTCTGCTTTTGGCAGTCATTATGATTTTCCAGCTGGTTTTAGTTTCTTTGCTTCTTTCTTGAAAAACTCAGGTGAATTTGAACTAGTTATAAAATTACAAATTTCTTTTTGTTGCTCAAACAAACTCTGGCATATGAATACAGGAGGAAGAAAGTTTCTTAAACATATTCTGAACTTTATCTCAAATATTGGCAAGTTAACTTATTTCCTGCAGACAAGAACATTCCCCTGCTTCTTTACTTTTTGTTTCCTACCCTGTGTTGTATGTTTCCCAGGATACGTTTCAGGTTCATGAGTTTAAGCTGAGATTGATAGTCCTCTCTGAATGTTATTTCCAGTGCTTGCTAAGATCATACGGAGTTTTTACTCCCCGTATTTTGAGCAATTTGTGTAGTCATTTAACGCTATATCCTCGTTTTGCCGTCGAGAATTCAAGAGTGAGTTTCCTGGGGCTGAGAAGACAGGGCTGGGTAGAGTTTGTGCTCAGCTGCAGGCTCCAGCCTAGGCCGAGCTTTGAGCCCATGAATAATCTCCCCAGAGCTGCTGAGATCACTTGTGCTCCTGATGTGTGTGTCGCAGTTGACTCGGTGTGACCTTGTTTGACTCCAGAGCGGAGGAAATGATGCCTCGGTTGACCAGAGCTGTTTGTTTCTAATTCGTCTGCATTTACATACCCTCCATGTCTGCTTTCCATTAACATGTGAGACTTTAGGGAGGGATCTTTTCACAAACAGTTACCACTGGCCAAACTAAACTCCACTGGGCACAGTTGGAGACCATCAAGTGCTTTTGAAAAACTGCCTGTGTTTCTCCTTTCAGACCAATTCCCCACAGAGCCTGTGTGCTGACAACCAGTCATGGCCAATACTCATGCTTCTCTCTTCCCCATCTGTATGTTACTGCAAAGGAAAGGGAAAAACCCACTTTGGTGTTGCCTTATGAGGCTCATCAGCCAGTGTCCATTTGTTGTCCCTTGAGGTGTTTACTCAAATACTCAGGTCTTTGTTGGGAAACGTCCTCTTGTCTATGGAAATTTCCTTCAGTTGGATGCTTTCATGAACAATTACAGCCTGTGTTATCTGAGCGTAATAAAACTAAATGGCTTCCTGTCACCATAACCTCTGTTTAGTTTTATACTCATAATTTTCCAAATCTCTGTATGGTGTCTCCTTTCTTGGCTTAATTTTGGAACTAATTCCCTCTTTTGATTTATTTTGCTATTATTTTGTCTATGTTTGAATGCCTCCTTCAACATTTTATTTTGCAATCTCTCCCTATACGTATTTCTTCTTCTTTTAACCTCTTTTTATTTTTCAGGATGGAAAGGGCTAAAGCATTGTTGTTCTTTCTATTTCTTTAACTAGCACCTTGCCATGTTTAGCTGAAGAAATAATTTTCTCTTAGGGTTGCTAGGTCTTTTGAGTTTCCAACCATCAGTGTGTTTTCAGGGAACTACAGATTTATTTTATGGATAGAGCGGGAGGCACAGGGAGTCTTGTTATTGAGCACGTGTGGTGGCAGATTAGTGAGGAAGCTATTGCTCAATTTAATTCCAGCAACACTTCTCTCTGAACCATAAGCTACTATCTGTTTCTGCCTTTTCCAGATCCATTCATGCTCACCTGTAAAGCAACATTAATATTTTTTTCTTAGACATGTAGGTAGTTTGGAAGTGTTATCATGAAAAATGGATGAAATATTTGACCAATTGTATAATCAAAGGTAAAAGTGCTTCAGAGATAAAGTTTCTTGTCTGCACACATGCATTTTTGGGAACAAGGCTGAGTATCCTATTGCTTATTAGCAAATGTTTTGTCTCAATGTCAATGCCAGAATTTTAATTGCCTTTCTCCCTGACATTAGATATGTAGTCTAAGAAACTGATGTTGCACTGCAGCTGGAGGCTGACATGAGACATGACACATCCTTTGCCATGGAATATTTTTCTCCAGCTGTTCCTTTGTGGGGAGGGTTACAAAGACTGCACCTGTGCATGCTGGGGTAGCAGCAGCCCGGGAGGATTCCCTGCCATAACATTTGTCTGTGAAACACATACTTTCTCCCTGAGGAAATGGGCTTATGTCAACAAAAATGGAAACTTCAAAAAAATCTGTGTAGTGCTGGGAAAAGCTAAGCATCTTTGCTCTTAAATGTGTGGGGTGATTAATTTTGTGTGCCATATTCCTCACACACACATTCTTCTTCTTTTGCCAAAAGCTGAATGTAATTGGCAGCCTGCGAATGTCCAGAGTTGCCAGACAGCTTAAAATTGAGATACTGTGAAATGCAAACAAATGGAAATGTTTCTCCCTTGTGTAAATATGCAAGAATTATTAAGCATTAAATAACGCTTGCAAAGAGAATTGTTTAAGATGGTCAAAGACGAACCTGAGGTTGTTCTCGTGTACACACCTGGAGTAGGAGTCAAGTTTGAGTGGCCTGGACAAGAGGGTTCTGCCCTACAAACTGAATTTGTGCCCCTCTTTTGGTTAGTGATGCAGCAGCTCCCTAAAAATAGCTGTTGTAAGATGTAATCCTTCACACAGATACCCTCTGTGATGAGAGTAAGAGTAACTTATATTCACATATCTTACATTTTTTCCAGATGGAAGCAAATCACACTGACCCGAAATACCATTTCTGTTGATGTAGATGTGTCCACACTGGGGAAGGTGAGGTTTAGCTAGGTAGCTGAACACAAGCAGCTTGTATATATCAAGAAGCTTCAAGATGAGAGGGGTCATAGTGAGTCCTGCTGATGTTCCCACTGTCAGGGCATTGGTGGCCTGCTTCAGTGAAAGAAAATTACATGTATGTACCTTGCTTGTTCTCTCACCCTCATTTTTGTTTTTTATTTTCAGATGCAGCTTAGCCGCAACAGGGCAAAGTACAAAGGAGCTTCAGCAGCTCAGGCAAGGGGGAATCTGTTGTTGTCTTTGCTGAAAGTCTGCCAGGTAAGAGATCTTTTTTCTGAACCTCCATTTACCTTCCTTGCTTGTCTATTCTCAGCTTTTTAGTGTACAAAATCTTCTGAACATGCACAATTCATAACCATGTGTCAGTAGACTGCCCGGGGAACTAAAATGCTGTTTTTTGTAAAGGTGAAAGGGTAACACAGATACAGGGTAAATTAGAAAGAGAAGTGGCCAACCTCAACATAGCTGCAGTCAGAATATAAAGATAATTGTGCTTTTGAGAAGAACTGTGCCAACAGACTGAAAATATAAATCTTCTTTTACGAAAACACAATTGTACCATTACCATTTTTTGTGAACACATCTGCTCAACATTTATGTGTATCTTTTGTTATACATCAAAAATATTTTTGAGTTATCTCTTCTGACCCACCAATGGCCCAATTTATTTAGCATTCATTTCTGTCAGACCCTTCAAAGTGTAGTGTTCCCCAATACTGCCATTAAATTGAATAATACATGCATATGGTTTAATCCAAGCTGTCTCCAGCAGTTAGTCTCCTTCTGGAGAGTATCCAGATGTTGCTTGAAAAGAGATGACTGGGAAAGAAATAAACAAATTCTCTTGATGAATTGGCCAGAGTATCTTTTGTCTCAGCCATCTTCCACTTCAAAAATCTTGTTCAAATAAAATAATTGTGCTCAAGACATAAGTAGAGCAGACTTTTTTCATCCCTGAAGGTCAAGGTTTTGTATAAAAATGGTAAAACCTAATTATCCCAGGCAAACAGAAGTGGAAACTTAGCCTTTGGGTTAAACTCAGTAGAAAAGCAAAGATAGAAACCTAGATAGCTTGGAATATTTGGTCTCCTTGAAATATCAGCAGAATTCCTTCCTACTTTAACCATCCTGTCTGCAAAACAAAATGTTTCTGCTCAGAGTGCAAAAACATGGCTAGTTCTCACTCTTCAATTCTGGGCTGCCAGGTGGGCAACAACAACCCTTTCCCACTGTAAGAACAGTCCCTGTGGGGAAAAAACATTGTTATTCATAGTGGTGCTGCAGCATCACTACAAAGCCAAGGAGCTCAGTATTCTTGAAGCAGGTTTGCGTGGTTATTTCTTAGGTTCACTCTCCAGTTGCATAACAACATGCACTTTCCCTATTTACAAGATTAAAAAAGACTGAGATTTCAAAGAAAATACTCCCACTGCAAATGATACGGCACCGATGGTTACTACTGATCCACCCTTGTCTTTCTCCTCCAAAGCCAGCTACATGCTGTTTCAATCTGCCATGAAGTGCCTGTAGTCTCAGAGCCATAATGTAATAGCAACATGCAAGGAAATGAACCCAAAGAAAAAGTGTCTGCTTGGCAATCAGGACTTGGAGATTGTCCCTTAAAGTGTTGGCATGTCCCTGAATCTCCCTAGTGTTTCCAGAGGATGTTTTGTGTTGGAAGAAGGAAATGTCTCAGCTAAGCCTGAAGGCACCTGTTGGAAGGTGTTCTAAAACACAAGGATTGTGGATAGCAGGGATCAGTCTATGCTGGTGGCAGATGTTTTATGCTTGATAGTGACTGGAAGGAAAATTTCCTACCCGGGAACTGTCAAGCGCAAGATGTCTGCAGTGTATTAAGAGCTTTAGAAATAAAATACCAGGTTGTGATAGAGATTTGCTTCATGTGAAGTTTCTTTCTCGTCAAAATAACTCTCAGGAAGAATTGTTTTTCCTTTTTTAACACTTGTTTTTGACATTTGTGATATAGAAAAGCTTTTTATTGTAGTCAAAATGACTCTGTTATGAAACATAGATGTAGGGAGGGTAAGGACAGGTTATAACTGATATGTTTGAGGGGTTGCTGCAGAGTATTCTTGCACATGAAATAAAAATGTATGCCCTAACACCTCTCAACCTTCCCATGTCATAAACAAATGTGGAAATGGAAAGGGCAAATTCTCAGCTGTGAGCCAGGATTAAAACAAGCAGCAAAGCCCGTCTTCTCTGAGCTTCACTTTGTACTACCGCACCCCACTGCCCTTGCCCAGCACCTCCACCACTGTGAGGATTTTAAACCAGTTGCCTATGCTAAATCCTGGACCTGAAACCAGCATGATGCTGAGGACATGAAGAATCTTTCATTTTGGTGGATGTTGGTTTTCAGAAAGAGCAGTGCCTTTTTGCACCTGTGCAGAGGTTTGGACAGCCACAGAAAGGTCCTGGTGAAAATGAATTGGTGGACAGGGAGCAGGTGATGAGGTTAAAAGTGCATGATGGCACTCGGGTATCAGCAATGCGGACATGCCTCTGTGTGTTTGGATTCCTGTCACACGATTCTGCATGCACCTGTCTAAATCAAGGGGCTGCTCAAACCTTGAGCAACTGTCCTCAGCCAGACACCCCAAACCCTCACAGATCTATCTTCAACACTCACTGGGGACTGCTGCAGTGCATGGCAAGGCACTGCTCTTAAGAAATGAAGTCTGGAGAGAAATGAGTCTTCTATGTGATTATTTCATACTTTTTGGCTTCTCTGATTCAGCCCAGTGCTGAACCTCTCCCTTCTCTCCCACTTCCCATTCGCCCCACGAGGCCTCCCTGACCTTGCAATCCACCCACAGTTTCCATGTTACTGTCAGCCTCCTTTCACTTGACGGATGAGAAATATGTGATTATTCAACACATCATAAAAACGGCCAGAGCAAATGAAGGAGAAATCTGGAAAGTATTTATAGAAAATCTGTAAACAATCATTGCAATCCAGCTATTCAAAGCTGTGCACACATTAGCTTATTAGCTGTAGAGCTGTCAGATTCTCTTTTGTTATTTCACCTTTTTTAAAAATTAAGGGCTGCTTTGTTACACTCACAGCCATTTTGTATTTCAGAGACTTCTGTTAGCAGACACAATTTCTGTTTTGAGCTACAATAAGTGAGATTTTCTTTCCTTATGACTACACATCATTTCATTGACTTCAGAGGTTTGACAAGCACCGATTCACTGACGTTCCTTGTGTGCTAAAAGGCTTCTTGAGGCAGCTAGCTTCAAGCACATGCATCTGATTGCTGTGTACAGCTCAACATCAGATTCAGATAAGCAGGAAGGAGGAGGTGAGAAAGGGGAAGCTGTGAAGCTCTTCTGGAAAACGGCACAATGCAGTGGTGGGGCACACGTTGAAAAGTCTCCCTTTTCTCTGCAAGAGGTTGAGGTGTTTCTTACTCACCATGGCGTGATTTAACCAGAGCGGGATGACTCCATCAAGGCTTTTGGGGTAAACCAGCTCTCGGTTGTAAGTATACAGTGTCCAAAAGGATATGCACACAAACTGGAACCAAAATGCAAAATGAAGGAAATTTAAAAATGGAAGACAAACATAACTGGTAGGATTTGGTTAGCGCTTTCATTTCTGAGAAGGCAAAATGTCTCCATGTGTTTTTACATGCAAAAATGATGACATTGCCAGATAAACTCATGTTATCTCACATTTTCTCAGAGATGCAGTGTTCTGTGTTGATACAGAGAGAAAAAATACCTCTGCTTTATAAACTGCCAACTCTGACATTTTCTGTGGAATCTGAGATTAGCTGCTTTTTTTTTTCCTCTTTCCCTTTTCCTTTGCAGATGAGATCTTTTGATGGTCAAGTAGCTCTCCTCAAGGGACCACCTGTCAAGCCTTTGTTTTGCTCAGTAACAAAGTAAAAACAGATATTGATAAGGCAGTTCACATAAACTTGCCCTTTACCTTCACAATTCTTAAGCCTAATTCCTAAACTGCAAATGAAAGCTGCATACTCCAGGCACCCGTTTTTTTTCCCAACAGAGCAGGAATTACAGTGGGACAACTTAACGGGAGGAAATAATCCCAGGTATCAGTTACTGATACCTGGAAGCTGATTTGCAATTTTTGGCCCGGCTTTGTATTTGAGCACACTTTGTGCTTGGGGCTAGAAATCAGGGGTGTGAGCTGCTGGAAGAATGAGACTATGCCAGAGCCCCGTGGGCATGCCTGGCGGGATATGAGAGCAGCATAGTGAATGCTGCTGTGCAGGGAAGATAATTATCCAGTCCCTCTGACTCCATCCCTGGCAGGGCTTTTTTTATGGAGCCAGCTAGCTGAGCTGCTTGTGGACCATGTTTAAGCAGCGTTTCTCAGCCCTCTGAGATTCAGCGGTGGCTGCAGGCGTCACTCTCACAGAGCGTACCTACATGTATAAATAACCCATCAGTTCCTGTCCCACCCACGGCATTTTGATAAACAGCATTGTCTGTGAGGGAGTAGGTGATCCATGATGAATCTGACGTAGGCTGTGACTATAATTATTTTTCTGTGAATCTGTTTCTCTCCAGTGCTTATTTAAAGCTACTCTGGCATCAAAGAAGGAGATGTGAGGTTTTGCTGCCTCTTAGGTATCCTCTTGTGTCCTTCTGACCCGTGATGCCCTTTAGAGAAAAGCCCTAAGTTGATAAATCCACAGCTATTTGGACCATGAGATTAACAGAGAGGTTACATCTCGTTCACCCTTTGGGGTCAATCTGTGTCCACCTGAGGACAGCGACCCTAATGTTTGTGCAAGAGGCTTTGCTCTCAACCACAACAGGCTCAGCATTGTTTCTTCTTCTAAATGGTCCAAATCCATTCCAAATTCAATGGTAAAAGAAAGCCCTTATCTATTTCATACACATACTTGTACATACCATACACCCCTAATCATTTACACAAACGTTATTTTCACATACAAAGGGTACTTACTGTGGACACTGGGAAAGCCAGGACACTGAAAAGAAGGTCTCTGCTGGAAATTACACACTTAGCACATCGCAGTTTCTTAATTAGTCTCAACACATCAGCCAGGAAGGACACCCCATAGAAGACAGCCTGCAAAAACTAAAGTAATTACACCTAATGAGGGAAACTCATCCAGCTTTCATTAGCATGTTCCTCAATGAAATCTGTTCCTGCTCTTCAGGGAGCTGTTTTGTTCGTGAGCTGCAAGCCTGTGTGAGGGAAATAGCTGTTGGCTAAATCTCTTTTACTAACCCAAACTGATTAAATAAAGTTGGTCATGAGATAACTTTAACAGCATCCCAGTTAACAGACTGAACAGAGATGTGTGATGTGATTCAGACAGGTGAAGTGAAGGGACATGTTGAAAGCCAGCTTTGTCACACTTCCTATGTTAATGGTTGACCACTGGATGTATCTGAGCAGGAGAGAACAAATTATGCCAGGACGTATGTCCTGTAAAGCAACTGCTAGATAGCTTTTCCACTATTTAGCCAACACTGGTTCTTTCTAGGGACTCACAGTGCAGTTGATCTCAGTGCCAGGTAGCTCAAAATGATCTAAGGTGAGAATTAGATGCAGAAGTTACAAAAACAGAACCTCTTTTGCTGAACTCAAAGGGATTCAAGTAGGGATTTCAAGAGCTTCGAAGCAAAGATCCAGATGTCACCAACTAAAACGAAGTTCTACTTAAGTTTAAAAGAAACATTTACAACTAATGAATTTTAACTGATTTATAACTAATAATTTAACAAATTTAAACTAATTTATAACTCATGAATTTTAGGATTGGGAGGTTGTGTTTTGTTTTGAAGTTTTTTCTTTCTTTCTTTAAATCATTTATAGATAGTGAGGGTGGGATTTTTTTGAGGAGGACACCAGGAGGATTTGATAAAGAATTAGATACGTGCACAGTGACAAAACAGAGTTCCCCAAATTATGCATAAAATTGTCATATTATTGTGGTTTAAACCAATCCTGCTTTTCTAATTGATTCATTTTCTCTCCTAACACTACACAGCAGATCAAGATGATCTGGATTTGTCAGACACACAAAGGCAGAATAGAACCTTGCAGAAAACCCACTGTTTTGCATTTAGCACCAAGTCAGTTCAGTTCACTTAACTCATGGGGTGACCTCCTCTTTTTAAGGCTAAGTTGTCCCAGGGTGATGCAACATGGGAAATGCAGCCTACTGCAAACGCTGGATCAGCTACTAATGCTTAGATGGAAAGAGGGCTACAGCTTTCAGGATGAGATCTCTTTTGCCATGATCTTACTCTGACTCAGATATTTATTTAGAGCAAAGTCTCCAAAGTTGTGGCTGGTTGCTTCATCAGTTTCTGAAGAAGCTGAAAAGGGTGGTGCTTGGGAGGGGACAGGATTAGTGCAATGTTTTTACATCAGAAATTCCTTTATTATCAAAATATATGAGGGGAGGAGGAGATTATGATCTCACCATGCCTGTTGTCAAACAAGGACTTCTGCAAGTTTTAGTTTCCAGAGACTCAGTCTTCCTGGGCAACAAAATCACCATAGTTTGCAGTTACCTGCAACCATCCCCAAACATTTTCTTTCTTCCCAGCACAGGGAAAAGATACAGTCTTCCTTCCCTATCCTTTCCATAGCCCAGAGAGCTACAACAGTAAGTACCACTGTTGGATTGTGCCTCTCCCTGTGCAGACCCACAGCAGTGGAGGTAGGGAGGTGCTGACACAGGCTGGGTAACTGGCCCAGGGTCACCCAGGACCAGGTATCAGAGGTTGTGCATCACCCAGTTCAGCTGCAAATCCCCACGTTTCCTATCAAGGCCTAGGGTGAACAGACACAACTTTAGGTTAAAAAAAAACCCCAAGGAGCTTCATCACAACCCACACAGGTTTTTGTTCAATTCTGAGGCGCCCAAAGCAGCTCTTTCAAGTGTGATTTTTCCCTCCCCATTATCCCAATTAGCAGGCACTATTTCAAGTCAGTAGGGATTCAGCCCTCCAAGTCATGGGTCTGGTTCAGTAAAGTCCATGCTGGGTGCAGTGTACTTAGACACAAACACATGTTCAGCCCAAATGTCTGTCCCAATCTTTGGCCTCACCATGACACCAATACCAAGTCCTCAAAGAGCTAAGAAAAGCATGGTAATGAACAGAAGCTCTTGTTGTACCCTGTAGAGTCAGCAGTAACTTTCTGTAAAAGGCATGAAAAATGAACATGAGGGTGGTGACAGTCCAGTGACACATGGTGAGTAATTGCCAATAAAGCAATTAGGGAGAAGCCTGGTTCCCAGAGGATGGGGCTATTATTATCTTGTTCATGGTCAGCCTTACATTAATCATGGGACAGGGATAGGCTGCTTCTTTCCCCGCTTCAAAATTAACTAAAATAAACATTACTGAAAAGAAACAGTCTCAAAACAGTCACATTCTTAGCCTGGTAAATATTCTGTTATACACAGGGGAGGACAATGTTATCTTCTGTATGGAAAGTTCTTATCTGGATGTGTAACCTGACCCATTTCTCTGGCTAAGCATGGAGAAGAAAACTCCTGAAGAAGTTTAAACTCAGCCTCAGGAGCTTGGATTTGTGCTGCTGTAGCCCTACCCTTGATCATCACCATAGTTTCAAAGGTGTTTCACTTTAGTGATCACCCTGTATTTCCAAGAGCAATGGAAAGTTGTACAAGTAATTTTCTAATCAGAAAACTGAACTTAGCTAGGATCATCCTTAGTACTGCACAGTCTGGCACTGTACACACCCAACAGATTAAAATCCAAACTCCAAACCCACTGGAGTTACTGTTGTAAGAAGGGTGCATCCAAACCTTGTATCTCTTCAATAAAGGGAAAATGTTGACATTTAAAAAAAAAAAAAAACGCAAAAACATCAAATTATTCCAGATGTCCTGTGAATTTCTCAAGCAGCAGTGCTGGCACTCACAAATCCATTGCAGGCGCTCACGGAATATAAATCTACTGGCTGTAAATAGAAAGGATTCCCTAAAGTGTTCCCACACGAACAGAAGGAAGACTGGAAGCATTCAGAAAGCTAATGATTAACCCAAAGAGGAGAATATGGATATGATTATCCCTGCTGGAGAGAAGCTGCTTTCCCCTCTAGACCCTGCAGAGTTCCACGGGGCTGGGTGCTATAGAAACATTTAATTTGGCCAGATCAATTTTCCAAACTGAGACTCACAGTGACAAAGACAAAGCTCAATTTTTATCTGGTGCAATGATCAAAAGGGTGTTTCTGTTTAACTAACCTGACATGATTTACTTTTGTGTATAAGATCTTGCCATATGTGTACATTGAAATCTCCAACTAGTACAAATAAATCGGGCTCCAAGCTCTACCCTTTAGGGAGGGATAAATCCAATATTCTCAGCAAGTTATTAGACATAAAAGTCAACATTTAGTGTAGACACACATGCATTCACATGATAGTGTCTTGGAAAATATCTTTACTGGACCTATTTTGAAATAAATGCAAAGCAGCTTTCAGGACAATTGAAAAGTATTTCCATTATGAAAGACAAAAGTGTAAGGAGTAAACTGGGGCAGGAACATAATTAATAGTTTTTAAAGGTGCAGTGTGCTCATTATGCAGTGATTTACTAATGGATTTACAGCAGTGAACAGATTTTTATAAGCTCAGATATTTCAGGCAATGAATGATTTCCCTTGCACAGTTTTGTGTCACAGATGAATGAAATGAATACAAAACTGTTTTTATCTGTCATTTCTGCTTCTTCAATAGTGGGTCAATGAACCTCTTTGATACAAAGCCCACTTATCTTTTTTTCCCCCCTACAAAAATATTTCCTTTCTGAATCTTGATTGCCACGATCATTAAGAAGATGAATCTGAAACAATGTCAGGACTGTAGCTCTCTTGGGAGAGCCACATGACTAGCAAAGAATTGAATGAGGTGCTAAAAGAGGGGCATGTCTAGAAGGAATTCTTCCAGCATCTCTCCAGCAAAACTGGGAGACAAGCAGCATTTCCATCCCCAGAAAATGTTGCTTTTCCCAGTATTTCTATTTCAGATCACAGTGAGGCATCCAGAGCAGCTTTCCACAGAAAGAAATTTTTAAATGCTATTCCAAAGAGATAAGTGAAATTTTGGAGGGAAAATTTCCAAGTGATTCAGACAGCCAGCCAGTGCCAGAAGCCAGGCCATCCCAGTCTGGCAGGACACAGACAGAAGAGCTGGACAAAGACTGTCTTTGTGTTCCTGGCTCTGGGGAAGCCTCCAAAGCACTGCCCAGGCCTGCCCAGCACAGCAAATCCACTGAACCAGCCAGTGTGAAGACTTTGCCTGCTCTTCTTCCCCACAACCACACCTGACATCCCGAGGTGTTTTCTGGGACTGCGTCAGAAATTCAAGAAGTTGGATGTGCACCCAATGGACAAGTGTGGTTGACAGGCACCTTTTGTTCCTCGATGTTCCTCAGCAGCAACAGGAAGTGGCTTAATGCCAGACCATGGAATGAGCCTTTTAGGCCCAGTGGAGCCCCACAGAGAGCACAGCATGTGGGACATGTTGTCTTCTCATCCTCTTCCTCTCTTATACAGCGGCTCAAGAATCTTTTGCCACCTTTTTGGTGGTGTTTTAGCAAAAAATGCTACCCTTCAGCAGGAGAAGGGGGGAGTAACAGCATTTCTTTCCCTAATCCCTCTTCAATTTTTGCCAATCCTTTCTTAAGTAAATCTCTGAAGAAGAAGGACTACCATCCTTGAAGGAGTAATTTTGATCAAATTGTCCCATTGCCACATTTTCTGCATTAGAGATAGGCAATATCTTCAGCCCAAACCATTACCCTTTTGGCTGGAAGCTCCATTTCAGCATTGGGGTCAGATCAATGAGTGGTTAAAAGTTGGGAGTCAAAGGACTGGGGAAGTGAAACAAGAGCCCTCACTCAAGGAGATTTAATAAGACTTGATATTTAACGAGATCCTCATTTACAGCAGATCTGTAAATGAGCTGACAAACGGAGCAAATATTGAGGTGGTACACTTTTGTGAATCTGATGGGTTTTTTTTCCCTGTCAAAGCGACCTGACTGTAAAATTGCCAAAGAATCTCAGGATGCTGAATGCCTGAGTGATCAAATAGTAGGCAAAAATCAGTGTTGGTAAGTGCAATGTAAAGCATTTCAGAAAAAAATTAACAAGCAGCTTCAATTATTTATTTTTCAACAGTGGGTTCTATATTAGCCATGACCATCCAGTAAAGAAATGTTAGACTCAGTGTGGAGAGCTCCCTCAGCTTGCTGTCTCCTTGCCTACCAGTGATCAAAAAAGACAAATAGAGAGTTAAGAGTAGTCAAGAAGAATTAATCTACAAGCAAGGAAACACCTTCAGGCCTCTGTATAAACCCATATATGTGGACAACTTGACCACTGCTGCCTATCAAACCTACCCCCTCCTGAAACTTGAAAAACTGCTGCAAAAGGTGACATGGAGGCCTTAATGAAAGAAGCAACCCTTTGTGAAGAGTAATGAAAAAGGCTTGGACTTCCAGCTTGCAGAAAAGAATAACTGAGAGGAAGGATAATCTAATGCCACTGTAATAAGTGACAAAGAAAAGGTGAACAGGGATGGATGATCAGATTACAACACAGAAATAATGAGGCATCCAGTTCAGTTGTAGAGGAATTAGGGTTACACCAACAAAATGAACTGTTGTTTCACACAAGGCACACTTGCCTCATGGCACAGAGGATAGGGAAAGAACCAGAAGTATGAACAACCATGATTTTCCTTTAGAAAGATGAAAGGAAGGCTTTGAATGGGTGTTAGGTACCTTAGACTGGATTTATTTTTTGGCTGGCTTACTCAGTATGCTAGTGGGACAGTAAAGCCATGGAAACTTCATTTCATGCTTGTACATGCTTTTGCCTTGTGCAGCCTTTCCCTGACCATCCACTGCTGATCACTAAGGGAAGCTGGATGATAATTTCAGTGAGTGTTTCTTCATCCCAAAATACTGGGAGATTGGTTACTTACTTTGTCCTTTTAATCTCATGCTTTAGAATTGGCTGGTAAATCTCATTATAATGCTGCCAGGGGATAGGGGTGGAGATGCTGCTTTGCCTGAAAGTATGGGTGGTACTTCAGTGGGGTCAGCTATTCCCCCCAAAATGGTTATATGATAAACAGACAACATAGCAATTAGCAGTACAAATGCCACCTGACTGCAGTGATATTTAGGTGTCCTCATCCTTCCACAGCTGGCTTGGCCACTGAGGAGAGTACTAGGGCTTCCAGAATCCCTGGGTTGTTGTGGCCACTGCATTTGCCATTCACTGCCTCTTGGTTGCAAACGTTTCACAGAGTCACAGAGTCACAGAGTGGTTGAGGATAGAAGAGAACCAAATTCCCTGCCTCCCTGCAGGTCTCCAAAAGCCCCACTTGGAGCTGGGGGGCCTTTAGCTTCCACTGAGCTCCAGCATAGGGTGTCTCCTTCTGAAGGGTAAAAGTAGAGACAAACATGCCCCAGACCAGACCTCCCACTGGTATTTAGCTCTGGCAGTCACACAGAATGGATGAAAGGCTATGCAGGTCCCTGCAGTCATCCTTCGAATTAGCAAGTGTGTCTGAAATTTTTCCCTTTTAAGAGACTTCTCCACAAGTCTGGTATTTCCACCCCACCAGCACTGCTTCTCCGAGTTGCTGATGAACGCCTTGGACTCTGAACAAGCCTTCTCCCCTGGGTGTCTCATGTACTTTCACTTTGATTTCTCTCCTGTGAAATGTTAGCACATTAGAAGAACCAGAACACATTACAGTCTCTCTTTTTCTGTGCTTTTAGGAAATGTACAACCAGGTGATAGCACTGCTGAAACTCATGTAATAATATCACAAGCACTTCTCTCCACAGACTGAAATTTCTTTCCCTTGTGTTCTCAACTGATTGTCAAATGAAGCAGGTACTCTGAATGGCTAAATTAGCACAGTGCTCTGCTTTGTTTCACTTTTCCTGCAATTTAGAGGACATAAAAGCCTATTAAAAATTGAAGTAAAGCTCCAAGCAGTGTTGAAATGTTTTGAATCAAAGGTTAGAAAACAAGCACCAAACTTGTATGTGTCCTGGCTGGACACACCCCCACTTTTCTGTCCTTCTCCTCACTGACAACGTCTCTCTTACAAGGAGACAGCTAGCTTCAAAGTACTTTCTGAAAACCAAGCATCTCACCTGTCAATATTCTTTCTGCATGAAACCTATGAATACATTTCACAGCACAAGCACAGATCCCTCCTTAGTTTCCTTTGGGGTAAAAACCACCGAAGGAAGTATTTTAACAGCAGCAAATACACCAGCTGCATATGTCTTGAGGCGCAGATGGCAGACAAACAAATAGACATATTGGTATCACTGTACAACACAATTTGCTTACCAGATTGAGGACTGTCAAATATTTCCACTGCCCACCGTAAAGGAACACTTCAGATGGCCGCTCCTCTGTTTTCACGTGTGTGATAGAATAGGCAACGAAAAAATACCAGACAAAAGCAAGGCAGTGGTACGTGGCAAGAGTAGAGATTTCCATGCTTCAGCCAAGAGCAACTGACAACTGCTCTGAAAGCAGCTTTACTCTTAAGGTGCTCAGTGCATGGGATAAGGCAAGGCAAGGAGGGTTTACTCCAGAGCAGTCTCAGGACACGATGCCACTTTGCTCTTGTCAAAAGGAAAAATCCCAATGCTGCAAACTTAGCTTCTATTTGTCTCTCTTTTCACTGTACAGATAGGCTAGGGGGTGGGGGGGATGAGAAGAATAGGCTTATTCCCTGGATTTAAATGCCTTGCTCAAGATTAACAAAGATTAGTTGCAGAGTTACATAAGTTTTGGGTTGGGTTATATTTTTGCAAAAGTGGGGGAGAGTTTTGCCGCTGATTTTGTGTAACAGGCTGTCATGTGTTGGGTAGAGAGTGAAAAGAAGCAGTATTTTCCTCACTTGTAGTTGTGTGTGCAGCCATGTCACCAGCTCAGCTTGGGAAGCCTCTGTGTCTGTTTTTTGCCTTGTGCCAAAGAAAGAAGTGGGAAATGTAATAATGGCCTGTGAAAGAAAAACCTAGATTACTTGTTGATGGGCTATGGAGGTGGCAAGGAAGCTGACAGGATTCATAGGCAAAAGTCCTTGGGGCTGAAAATCTCTGTGGATGTTAACATTTTTTTTTTTGTGGGAAAAGGCTCTGCCACCTCCCCAGCAGCTGGGATTCATCACAGCTGTGCATGGCACATCGGACAAACCCTGAGTCACTCTGAAGCTCTGGCAGGGATGGAGAGGCAGGGCAAAGGCCTTGGGCGACAAACAGGAAGTGCCGAGCAGCATGTCTTTCCTCTCTGCTTCTTTATTTGCTGCCATTCTGCTTTAGACAGCCCCTCTTCCCTGGCACAACACCACCACATCATCAGGGCTGAGAAGAACCAATACAAAATGACTCCAAAATAAAGCAAACAAATAATTGCCGTGAGAATGGTTGCTTTTCCCTCTCCTCTTGCCTCAGCAAGCAGCCATAACTAGCACTGAAAATCACACACAGCATTTCCTAGAGTCTCCACAATTTCTGCAGTCTCAGTAGTAATTTCCACATGAGTGCTTCACAGGGGCCTTGACAGCGAGCAGGTATCACAGCCCAGCCCACAGCTGGACATTCCCCATGCAGGATGGGGAGGCAGGATGCTCTTCCTGCCCCTGCAGAGGTTTCCCCATGAGCAGGGCTCAGCTTTGGCCAAGCAGACTGCATTAAGAGATCTCTTTTTCCTCCCCTTTTAGCTGGCCTACAGACAGCATTGAGAAATCTGCTGTGTTTTGGTTGGGTTTGTTTTTATTTGGCTTTTTTCCCCCCTCCTACTGGATGCAAGGCTCCATGTGGGATAATTTCCTATCAACTCAGACAGCAATGTGCATGCATGTTGGAAAACAGACCTTACACTAAGGCACTTCAATATTCTCCTGTGTTTCATTGACTTCTCCCCTAATTCAGATTGCCCGCATCCAGATCCCCCAGGCATTCCAGCCACCACAATCCCAGTGAATTATTGCTGCCTCACTTATGAAAAATAAAGATGTAGAGCCTTCTGTGGTTGTTTGAGGTTGGAAGAGAAAACTCTCTGCCAGGAAAAAAAAGGAGGAAAACAAAATGGGATTATGTTTTTTTGTACTCTGACAATGTCACCAGTCTTTTCATAGAATCACAGAATCATAGAATTATTTGGGTAGGAAGGACTTTAAAGATGATCTAGTTCCATCTCCCCTGTCATAGGAAGGCACATCTTCCACTAGACCATGTTGCTCAAAGCTCTGTCCAAGCTGGCCTTAAAGTCTTGAAGAGATGGGGCATCTATAACTTCTCTGGGCAGCCTGTTCCAGTGCCTCACCACTAGCGAAGAATTTCTTCCTAATATCCAAGTTAAATCCATCCCCCATCAATTTAAAGTCATTGCCCCTCGTCCTGTCACCATATGCCCTTGTAAGAAGTTCCTCTCCGTCTCTCTTGCAGAACCCCCTTTAGACACTGTAAGGCTGCTCTAAGGTCTCCCTGGAGCCTTCTCCAGTCTGAACAGCCCCATGTCTCATCCTGTCTTCACAGGAGAGGTGCTGTGTTACCCTCTGGGCAACTCTGTGGCTTTCTTTGGACTTGCTCCAACAGGTGCCTGTCCTTATGGACAGAGCTGAATGGGACCACTACAGGTGGGGTCTCATGAGGGTGGCACAGGGGGGCAGCATCCCTTCCTTTCACCTGATGGCCAGACTACTTTTTATGCAGCCCAGGATACATTTGGCGTTCTGAACTGTAAATGAACATTTCCAGGCCATGCTGAGTTTCTCGTTAACAACCCCTAGACCTTCTTTCAGGGCTGCTCTCAATCCCTTCTCCCCTAACCTGTGCTTGGGATTGCCCTGACCCAGGTGTAGGACCTTGCACTTGATCTTGTTGAACTCCATGAGGTTTGCCCAGGCCCAGCTCTCCAGCCTGTCCAGGTCCCTCTGGATACCATCCCTTCCCTCCAGTGTGCTGACTGCCTCACACAGCTCGGTGTCACCAGCAAACTTGCTGAGGGTGTCCTCAATCCCACTGTCCATGACACTGACAGAGATGTTAAGTAGCACTGGTCTTGATATCCCTTTAGGAATGCCACTTTCACTGCTTTCCTCTTGAACACTGGGCTGTTGACCATAGCTCTTTCAGTGCAACTATTCAGTCAATTCCCTGTCCACTGAGTGGTGCATCTGTCAAATCTGTGTCTCTCCAGTTTAGCGACAAGGATGATGTCATGTGGGACAGTGTCAAGTGCTTTGCTCATGTCCTAGAAAATCTAGCAGAGAAGGGTTTTCATTTGCCTTTACAGAATTTCTGGGTAGGAGCAGTGCCCTTATGAGCTGCTCTTGCTTGTCTAGACTCATCCCTGGGACAAAAGGCAGGAAGAGAATAGGACTATGGCACGGAAGGGTCCTTTTTATTAATAGTTTGCATACCAAAGTCACCAGGCAGTCAGCTCTTTTAACAAGTACTCTTCACACCAGTCTTTCTGAGGTTGAGTACAACTTAAAAAATGGGAAGGCTGAGCATTCTGCTCAGTAGGTGCCTGAATGCATGCAAATGAATGCAAATATATGCAAAATGGCAAGGTGTGTTTTTTCTTTTCTGGAGGATTTTGGCCAGTATGGCTGGGAAGGTGTCAAGTGCGGTGACAGTTTTCTGATGTGGACATCTGTCCCTCAGACTGAGACCATCTGCTTTGTTTTCCCATATACAAGAAGGAAGATACATTCCCTTCAGCCTAGCTAAGGGATAAAATTTGGATGCAGAAACATTGCAAAGGAAGCATGAACACCAAATAGGATCTGAAGTCCAACACTCCACACTTCATGGAGTCTTTCTTATTTCACAGCCAGGGTGAGGTAGCAAGCAAATACACAGGAAAGGTCATATCTTATGTCATCTCTCCACAGGTATGAACATTGACTGAAGGTTCAGTGGACTAGGAGATTTAGCCTGAATCTTTTTGCAGTGAGTGGAAAATGGAAGAAGGAGCACACTGGGGTGCAGCAGATGTGCTGCTGCAGATCTAGTGGGACTGTTTAGGGAAACACCATTTTCCATCTGCTTGGTGCCACACCCCAGCCTGCATCTGTTTCTCCTCTGGAGCTGAGCCACATTCACACACTCTGACAATGCTTCCAATCCACTTCAGGGGCTCATCTGTGCAGACAGAGCTGACTTTGTGCTGAAGCAAACTGGGAGCTCCCAGTTAGTTCATTAACATGGTTCAGCTGAAGGATAGAACAAGTAACTGGAGCTGTAAATCACCTTGTGTCCACAAAATGTCCTCTGCTCATGCCCAATTCTATGAGAGTGACTTAGGCCAGCTTGCTTGGCTGCACTGAAATGGGTTTGACTCACTCATGTTATTAGTATGGTTCAGGTACAGAGGTGACAGCAAACAGTGTGAAGTGGCAATATCTTAGATGATAATGTGTCTTCACTGATGGGGATGGTATTTCCAGGCCATCAAGCACACCCCAGTTAAGTCCATCATTACCATATAGTGTTTAATTACCACCTTAACATGCTGCTAATGGAGCAGCTGATAGAAAGAAATATTCCTGCTTACTCACTTCTGACAATTTATTTAGAGACCAGATAGGTGTCTTTCAAATATTCTTCAATATTTTTGCACTGGCAAGGTTTCCTCTCTGCCAGGGCAGTATCCACTGATGGCAAAACCAGTGAGAGCAACGCAGGAAATTACTGGCAGGTGATAGAAGTTAGGATCAGGTGATAGGAACAGATTCAAAGCCATGCAAAAGCCTAGGAAAGATTTGGGGCCTTAAAAAACCCCATTTTTGTGCTTAGTTCTCCTTTCTAGGCACCGTTTAAGAACGAGATACTCGTCCAGAAGGGGGCCTTGCTTCTGCCAGAGTGATTTTATAAGGTGAAATAACCACAAGGAGTTGGGCAAGTACATTTTTTTTCTAGTTTTTTGATGCACGTTTCTGTCCTTCATGCAGTTCTGCTGTTTCATGCCTAGATTTCCTAGTTTGATTGTTTTTAATTCACTGCTGTTGTCAGCTGGCTCGCATTAGGGGCAGCATCCCTTGAAAGGGGGGCCTGAGGCTGTTCTTGTGCAGCATCCTCAGTGCAGAATGTGAATGTGTCTGAGGGCTCTGCTTCCCTCCTTCTGGCTCAGTTGCAGGTAGTGCGGGAGTCTGTGTGGAAAATGTGTTTTCTGACAGGCCCTACCTGAGAAAGCTTTTTAGCATGTAGTGTGAGGCTGCCTGAGCTCTGTGTCCCCAGGGACATCTAGGATAACAATTCACTCTGCGACAGCCCCAATGCATGAAATGAAACCTAATTGACAGAATTGCAAGCTTGGCATAGTCTGCTCCAGGCATCATCAAATCCTGAGGCAAAGTCATGTGGTTGGTGTAATTCACAAGGCTTAATTCTCTCTGGTTTTATATGTCTTGGGCTTTGATAGCTTCTGAGAGTTTGAGTTAACTTTTCTTCAGAGCTGTGAGAGCAACAAGTGTAAAAACATTTTAACTCCTAATAAAAGCTGAGGGTTTTGCTCAGGAATGTAGCAGTGTTAGCAACAAGTAATGAAGATTGATTAAAAATATCCTGAAAGATTTCACTACAAATCTGAGAAACAGGCAATGCTGCAACATCTACCTAATGTGTGTGTGGCAAGCTGGAAAATTCTACAGTTCTTAGATAGCTTATGCATCCTCCTGCATGTGCCTCTCCTCTCTCTAGTGCAAGATTAATATTTTTAAGACATATTTTTAAGGAGAAGGCAAGAAGTGACTTACCTCATCTCGATATCTTTGTTCTGAATAGAATTAAAAGGTTGTTCCAAAAAGCCAAAATTCAGAGGGATTTCTCAGTCCCAAAGGGATGACTTGTGTACAAGCAGAAATTGGATTCAGTAGTTGGAAGTATTTGCTTAGATTTCTGAGTTTCTCGTTCTCATTGAGTTGGCTTTTAAACTGTGTGTTTATTCAGACTGCTAAATGAAATGTCACTTTGATCCAAGCCCAAAACTTCCTGTGTAACAATGATTTGACATTTCTGACTCTTTTAAATGAATGAAAATTATGACATTAATCAAAACAAAACCTTTTCAGCTAACAACTTGGATTCTAAAAGTAGATATGTTGAAATTAAGAAACATTTTATCAGAAAAATGCTTGCCTATCTCATTAGCTCCTACTCATAGGGGAAATTAGTAATTGTTTACCTTACCACCAAACCCCAAGAGTATGTTCTCTTTTGGCAAGGTTAATATTGTTTAGAAATGAACGGCATGTTTTTTCACTTATTTTCAACAGCTTCCCAGAACTTATATAATTTTTTAAAGAGATATAGAAGTTTCTTCCTAACTTTACCTTTTCCCTTTTCTGTCAGAGAGGTAAAATTAATATTTGGCTATTTAGAAATACTGTGCACAAACAACCTGAAGTTCAGAGTGAAAGGAACACCACAGTGTACTAGGGAAAAAATTCCAGGGTATTTATTCTGCATACACAAAGTATAACTGGTTCTCAGACTCTGTCCTTTTAGACAATTGTGTTGGGCAAGCTAAGATATGTATTTTAATTAATTTTTTTTTTTTTTGCTTTGCCCTTTTTAGAGGAGGGTCAAGAACTGGTAAATAGATGTGTGTTTGATAATATACTGCATATCAAAATTTTCAAATTTGTATGGGGTTTCTTCATCTGCCACCAAAACTCAGGAACTTCTAGGGCAACACAATAGAACTCTATGACAGAAGAGTTTCAGAAAAATTTATGACACAGAGAGCACCTTGCTGGACTGAAGGCATAAGAATTGCAGGTGGCCAAGTAGAAAAACCACAGAAGTCACTTTTTCATGACTAAGAAGACATTACTAACAGCATTTTTTTTCTACTTCCTTTTCAGAAGATAGCAGATCTAGCACGTGTTACTCTTAATGTGGTCTATTTATAACCATAAGTAATTATTCCACATACAAGGCAATAGAGTTCCAGCACTCACTCCACTAAGTGCTTGCTGAATTGGTGTGATTTATGTGCAACTCTATCTTAGATAATATTAGATTATGTATTAGATAATAAGATAAAGTCCTATCTATAGCATGTATTAGCATAGTACCTAAATCTGTTGTCACAACCTTTGGCACTTAGATTGCAACAAATGCAGAGCAGAGCGTGGAATTGCTTATCCCTGCCATGTGCATAGAGAAGTGCAATCCAGAGCAGTGAAACTATGTTCTGGTCACATGGAAATCTGCTGAAATGTAAATTAATGATTATTCCTATTAAGTCCTGATAACCTCTGAAGCATGTTGGAGGAAATAACATAATACTGCCAGAGGTGTTGAAGAGGTGCTGGTTTGCTTCCCACCACTGGTATCATCTTGATGGGTGACTCTTGATGGGTTATAAAACATGTGTAAATGCCAAGAATTTCCTAAACCCTGCTAGATGCTGGGGACCTTGCAAGTTGGCTGGAGTGGCAAGTACAGGGATCTCCTCTCCCTGGGGACACTAATATCCTTTGTACACCAAATCCATGTCCAGTTCCTTCTCACCACCAGACACTGAAGAACAAAATAAGTTTTTCAGTCTGTCAAAGAGAGGTTAAAACAAAGGTTGCAAACTTTTATGATGCTAACAACCTGTTAACAGAATAACGAAGCTTGAATCAGTGGGTTGCTCCGACTGCTGTTCTAGCAATGAGTACAGAGAGTTTTTTTCCTACGCAGGAGCCACTGCTGTGGTTTTCACAAAAAAATATCAGCAGTGTCTGACACAGCTTGGGCCCTGAACCCTACTTGTGTACTGAGCAGTCAGCTGCTAATAGGCCCTCACTGGACCTGGGTTACTCAGAGGGCTATTCTGGCTCAGGCACAGCCTAAACCCCCAGCTCATCTTTCCAGGGAGGCACTGCCATGGCAATCAGACCCTAGCTGGGTGCTGTCAGCAGGCAAATGTTGGGTTTACCAGGTCAATGATATTCTTCACCTCCCCCTTCTCAAACAAAAAAGTGAATCCTGCAGTGGAGGCTGTGTGTGCTACCAGTGATATCTCAGTGTCCTAGCTGTTGTTCTTCACCAGCAATGTAGGAGTACTCCTGCAACTGTGAAGAGCTGGCAAACTGCCCCCTATTATTCAGACCCTTTATCTTAGGAAGTTCTCTGAATTTTCTTGCCTCTTTGGTGATAGGATAGAATAGGGCAAGCCCTGCCCTGCTTCCCCAAGCTGAAGTGGCCTGCTGCCTCCTCTTAATTTCTTCGTATCTTGATCACCAGGACCAACCCTCACATAAATGTTTCCTAACACCAGCCTTTTCCTGAAAATGTCAATCCACTCCCTCCAGCTTCCTCTTAGGCGTCACAAGTATCCACACTCACTGCAGTTCCTAATTTTCACAGGTCTTCCTCCCTGGGTGGCTTTTCCTACCTCCTCAAAATGCACTGGTGATGTGTACTGCCCAAAGAGCTGTTCCAGGCACGAACATGTTCTGGCCTACAGCACCTACCTGCAGTACACCTGTGCTCTAGCAGTGCTACATTGAGGGAGGTGGCAGTACAAGCACCTCCTCTCTGCTTCTGAGCCTGTCTCTTGCTTTGCAGGTTGTGCTTGGGGCACAGTTTGAGCTTGCCCTCTGCAGGGGAGTGAGAGGCAATGGGGAGCCCTGTGCTTCCTGTAGCAGCTGTGGCTTATCTTTGCATCTGCAGCCAGTGCCTCTTCCTTTAGCACGTCACAACTTCATGGACTGGGTTGATCTAGTGGTGGCTTCTCATAGAAAATTTTGCATAGCTGTTCATAAGACTGTCTCCTATAACACAATGTTATCCTTCAGGAGTTATCCCGTGTAGAAATGAACTTGAGTAAGGGGAAGAGGGAAAAAGTAAGTAGACAAAAATATTCCCCATAAAATCCACTTTTTCATCCACCTAAAGTTTCCTTCTGCCACTGTCAGTTCCACTACATGATATGCATTGGCACATTTCCTTTCCTTACAGCTATTTTCAGTGCAGAGGAGAAGTGCCTCCAGTTTTTGCAACACTTCATTTGATTACTGGTCAGATAATCAGATGTATTTGTGAGGAATTTGAGGTTGGAATAAGGCCATTTGGTATGAAACTCTTACGCTGCCTCTTTTTCCCTGCCCTCTGAAATCATGCTTTGCTCCATTAACACTAAATGTGTTTGCAGGATCTGAACCTTCTCAGTCATGTGCTTTAGCTGCTTAGTGAAAACATAGGTAATTTGTACACCTTTATGTTTCTGGGATCAGCTGGTGAAGGGAGGCAGTGTTTGCTGTTCACTTCCCATCTCAAAGCCTTGGAGTTTTCATGCATTCTTGCTTCCTAAAAGTGGGGGTGGAAAAACATGGGCCCTTGCCAAATTCAAGATGCTGGTTATCAGCTAATTCTACTGTTTACTGTTCACACAGCAAGAGAACTGCTTGTGTTTGGCAGTGAGCTTGAGTTCATCTGCAGAGTGCAGGACAGAGCTGCCTGCTTGTTTTCTTCGGGAGCTTTCTGCTGATGTGCAGTTGTAGCCCTCAGCTGCAATGTGCTGTATTGCTTTCTCTGTGTGCGTTCCAAGACCCTTCAAGGAAGGAGAGTGTCATCTCCCTTGCTTTGAAAAAGGAAACCTGAGTTTCTAGAGGAGCAGTACAGGTGTGCTGATTCCAATACATTAGATGGAAGTTGGTAAAAAGACAAAGAACAGTTAGGAGTTCAGAGAGTTTTGTTTCTTCACAGATTTTACCCCATCTAGCATGGACTGATGCTAAGTGGTGATGCTGCAGGTGTCTGAGAGCAGGACTCAGACTTGTGAAGACTCCTTTCAGTGTTGGTGATCAAGGCAGGAATATATATTGGAGGGGGGTGGGGAAGGATAAGAGTCTAAAAAAAATCAAAAGTACCCCAGATCTGAATGAGGCTTTCCCCGAGTACCATCAGCACTGTCCTCATGCAAAGCTGAGCTGGCATTTTCCTGGGATACCATGCCTGGAGCTTTTCATGCAGCCAAATGTATATGGTCTGGGCAGTGCTGCCTTCCAGTGGTGCTGTTCTGGCATGGAGAGCAGTGCTGGTGTCACCCAAGGAGGTGCCAGCACCAGCCCTCTCCACACTCCGGGCTGCCAAGAGGAAATATCGGCCTCTGCGTCATTAGTGACAACTTCATGTTGTTGAACTAGTGTTTGATCCCTTCCTCCTCTGCAAAACTGCACAGTGGGTGGTAAATTAATCCCTGGAGTTTAGCCCAGCACGTATGCAGAAAGCACAGGGGGGAAAGTAGGTGATGCTGTGCTGATGCTGAGAGCCCAGAGCTGGCCTGTGCCCTCGGTTTTAGCTCGGTGTTGTGCTACTGACCTGGGTGGCAGAAGCTCTCACAGCCATGAATGTCAGCACAGTCTGTGCTTCTTTGCTCATGCCTGCTGGTGCACTCACACAATAAACATGAATCCAGATGCAGCTGCCCTTCTCTCTAAATGCTGTAGTCATTGTGGAGTAAGAGAATCTGGTTCAGCCTACCCTGGCTGAAAGGAAAGGTGGTGTTGTCAGCTAAGTGGGCTCTGTGCTGGGAAACTGGACAGTATTGCTTCATGATGAAAACAGGAGCAAAACAGAGTACAATGACAACTGAGGAATAACCAAATAACAAGTCTACTTGGTTAAAGGAAGGGACTTGCTGTTCATACAACAATGGGAGGAATAGAGGCTGCCACATTAAAAGGATGAGCCTTTCTAGTTTCACATATTCTGCTCTTCTACCTTTTCTTTGTTTTTCTCTTCCCTCTATTGGGATATAAATTTTCAAACTCAAAATCTAGTGTGTTTTAGGACACTCAAAGGGGAGAGAACTTTTGCTCTGTATGTGACTGGAAAATGGAAGAAATACACTCTTAATATATAAAAGGTTATAAGCTTTGTAGTCTGCTAGCCAGCTTGGTGAGAGAGCTAAAGAAAACTGATGCTCTTCTAGAAGAAAGGCTTTGCTGAGACCTCAGTGACTGGATCAAACTACTGTCTGCTGACAATGTCTAGTTCAATCCTACTAGCTGTAGCAATGATGTGGCACATGACTGCAGCACATGCTGAGGATGCTTTGAAGTGTCTTTTTTGCTTTTATTTTTGCTTTTTTTTTAAAAAATCAAGCTGTAAAGTATGCAGTTCAGGAAGGTCAAGTATCACATGTGAATATTGCTGACTGCACAGCACAATGAAGGTCTGTGCTGAATGAAGTTGGGCCTCTGGATCTTTGCAGATATTTAGCAACAACCTTGGGCAGAGCATCTTTGCTTTCCACAACAGTTCTTGTAATTCAAAATGCAAATGCATATTCCCATCAAAGACAAATCTATACACCCTGGTAATTGCTATTTTTGTGAAAAGCTCTGTTTCACTTATTATTGCATAAGAGTTAGCCTGTGTGCATTTTCAGGGAGCTTGTCCAAGGCAGGATAGCTACTCTAAAGACAGCACCATGGGATAATGACTTCCAGACTGTCCAAATCTACATTCCTTCAAGCTTCTCCATCAGTGTAGTAATAAAAACTCTGAGCCACCTGGGCTGCATCTGTACTGTGTGGGAGGTAGAAACTGGTGCACTCTGCAGCCCTGCTTCTCTGGCTATCCAGATGAAGCCTTCTGTTGAACTTCCCTCCTGCCACATGCCTGAGTGTCCTTCCAGTGGAGCCCTGAAATGCATCCTGATGGGCTGTGTGCACACAGGCAAAACAGGACATCATCCGTGGAGGTAGTGAAGGCTGGGTCATGCTGGAGATGATTTCCATGAGCACAGTGAAAGTCAATTAGGAGAGGTGCTGCAAAGGACTGGAAGGGCTCCCTTCCAGGACAACTTTTGAAGCTGGCAGAGGAATTTGCTAGTGCAGCTTTGAATTGCTCTGATGGAAGCCAGTTTCAGAGGAGATCTTGAACAGAGTGAAATTGAAGCGTAAAATATTGAGCAGAGCTGAGTGGCACCAAAGATGGCTTGCACCTTTATGGAATAGAAACTTGTTTCCCAAAAACACAAAAGTCAGGGCTTGTGAGGACTTTGCTACTGATTAGTGTAAATGTCATTTATGGGGAGTAATCAGATAATTAAAAAGAAAAAATATAAAGAAAGCTAAGCTGCCCCAAAGCTGACTCTTCCACAAAACTAATTTTTGTGACTTCCAGGTGACTCTGCAAAATTCTTGGCTATGCAGGACTTGCAAAAGCTACTCCAGCAGTGGTTGCAGCTTACGGGAGAGAGAAGATAACAGATTTTGCTATCAAGCCTTATACAGTGGGGAGAAGCAGACAAGATCCAAGAACAGAAGCCTTTCTTTCAATCTAGAGTAGGAGCCTTGCATTTCAATGTTGGGACTTTGAATACATCAGTCAACAGCAAATGGATATCTTGTTTACTTTTTGGTGTTTTTATTTTTAAATATATAGAAGAAAATATGAAAAAATGCCAGAAATATCTATAGAAACATGTAGGAGAACACAGACTGAAGTGGGTTCTAAACTGGCTCAGTAGTGCAGTGGTCTGGGAATCTTTAAATGGTGACTTTGAGGACTGCTGTTGCAAATCTGAAGTTAACCATGTAACTCTGTGGGACATGCATGGACTCTTGAAAATTTACTTAAAGTGCCTTTTTGCAGTGGAAAAATAAGCTGACTTTTCTGTGTAATTCTTTTCCCTAAGTACACATTCTCTTTCAATGAGCCTCAATGTTTAGATTTGAATTTAGGCCACACTGAGAGGAGTTTGGCTGGGAAGAAAAGGTGAAGTCAAGGATTCAAACATATAATGAGAGCTACAGGAAGAAAGTAGGAGGGCAAGGGAGAAGGCAGCCTAAAGGGATGGAAAGAGGAAACAGCAAACACTGTCCAGGAAGCTGGATCATAACCTTTTCCAAAGTGCTTTCAATTGTAGAATTCCATGTGTGCAAGTAGGTAGTTAGGTCAGGAACAGCAGTTCAGAATGGCTTTCTTACCTTTGGATATCGATTTCTTAAAGGAAGATGTACTGCTAGGGCTTAGTGAAGCAGGGAGGGGGATTTTGTCTTTTGGAGTCCTTGTATTTATTTTAATATAAATGTCCATATGTGTGGATGACATGCTGAATGGCCTTACATGGGCTGCTCCATTTCTCTCAGATGCCATGATGGAAGGAAGAGTCTGTTTGCATTGGACTTCTGTAGGAGACCCTGGTGATTGATAACCCCTCTTCAGTCAGAACTCACATTTCACCTGTAGCTTGCTTTTTCTTTGGCTAAACCACTTACCAAAGCAGGGCGAATTGAAAGCTTGAGTGAACCCGGTATATTTCCAGTGTGCTGCTAAGGATCTGGAGCTGTAACTGGAATTAGACATTAATGAAAATGACAAAGCATTCACATATCAACCTTGTCCCCAAATCCAAGACCTGAACTGCCCCCAAAATAAAGTGGTCCTAGCAGCTGCCTGTGTGGATGCTTGCTCTGCACTAAAGTGTTAATCCCTTTGCCCTCACTTGCTTTTTTTTGTCCCAAGGACCTCAGGAAAAGCTCTCTTGATGCCGCTCCCTGGAAACTGCTGAGGTCTGTGTGTCCCCAGGGTGAAAACCAACTCATTTCCCTAGTTCCTTAACTGTTGAGAAGAAACAGCAGATAGTAATCAGTCTTTTCCTCTCTCTCAATAGCCCTCCCTCCTCTCCCAAATGTAGGAGACTCCATGTAATCCTGTCTTTCCTCTGTTTCTGGTGGAACCTTCCACTGAGGACAAAACTGTTTTATTTGGGAGGTAGGGATACAGAAAGTAGGTGTCGTTTTTCACTTTTGTTTCTGTTTTGGTAAACCTTGTTTGAAAGTCACTTGAAGCTCACTGGCATAGAGCGTTTATTTTGGAGAGAATACAATTCCTATTAAGCTACAGCAGTAATTGTATGTAATATGTATTTTTTTAAGTGGATAAGTTATCCACAAATCCCAGATGATGATATGCCTTTCAAAGAAGATGCTGAAGAGGGCCAAGATTCCAAGAGTACTGTACCAAGGAGACAGTGTCATCAGAGGGTGAACAAAATGGAAATATTTGCTAGGGGAAAAGAACTGAGCATTCAGCCTTGTGTTTGCATGCATCTTTTTACTGCTGCTTTGAGCCCTTGTCCAGTACCTGTCCCAGACTCTCCCCGGAGACTTGAATGCGTTTGTTTTGCTCACTGTTTGTTGCAGGTACAGTGAGGAAAGGTGATGTAACCTGTGTGTGGTAGGGCCAGTACCTCACCTGCAACCTCAGGCCCCTGTGTCCTGAGCTCTTGGTCCGGCCTGGAATGGTTGAATTTGGGATCCTCGAATGACATTGTAAGTTGAGATGGATGAGGAGTTGTGCTAGCACATGTTACTGGGGTGTGATGCTAAGTGCCTGCTCCACAGGGCTGTACAGCCAGTGAAGCCAATGACTGCTGCTGCCACACTGGGAAAGTGGTCAGAGAACATTAGGTGGGCCTTCTCCTTCTGTTTTCTTTCCTTTTCTTTTCTTTTTTTTTTTTTTGTGTGTGTGTTTTTTTGGTTTTTTTGTGTGTGTTGCATCTGTTCATTTTTCAATAAAAAAATAGGAAGTTTTGAGGCTCTCCATCTGCCTAGAGACTTTCTAAGCTATCTTTTCTCAGGAGCTACCATTCTTATCCTGGAAATGGTTGTTGTTGTTTTATCCTGCCTCTTGTCCCTCACAGCCTCGTTGCTTTTATGGGCTCTGCTCCATCCTTCCCCACCGCCTTCTCTTTACCCCTTTTGGACAAACTGCAGCAGCGTTTGCCTCGGTTAAGAAAAAATGGGGCTAGACAGGGCTGGGCAAGGCTCACGGAGAGGGCAGGGCGGTGAGGAGGAAATGTGGTCGCAGCGGAGTTTATTTTGGAGACCGCCCACTGGTGCCCTGCCCTTTGCCCGGGGCCCTGACACCGGCTCCAGCTGTGCCGGGCGGACCAGCGCCGTTCAGGGGCCGGTCCTCGGGGAGGAAGGAAGATCCTGGAAATCCCCAGTGCGAAACACCAAACGCTGCATTATTTCATTTCAGCCTGGGACATGAAGGCTATGTGGGTTGTTTTTTATCTTTTCCTTCCCTTTTTTTCTTATTTAGAACGGAAGAGAATCTGCAGATCTGAGTTTTAAAAAACCCGAATACTTGCATTCCTTTCATTTTCACACAGATGCCATGATTTGGGTAATCCTGCCGTTCTAAAAGAGTGAGTTTGAAGTTGAGGAAAGTCAGTAACCACTGGGATGGCCCAGCGGGAGGACTGGGTTTCCCAGGGCTGTGCCCTCCTCGGGGCTTTGCTTTTCCCTTCCCTTTTGCCCTCCCGTCCCCTCGGCGCTGGGAAGGGGCCGATGCAGCCGAAAGTTGAGAGCTTTGTGCAATAGCTGCAAACCCATCCCCGGGTGGGAGCGGGGGAGCGTGTGGCTGGTTTTTGTTTTGCTTTCCCCGAGCATTGCGCAGGCTGCGGTGTGCTGGCCCCAGCAGCTTGTGACTCAGGGCGCTGGTGATGCTCCAGGGCCGGAGGAGGGCTGCCCGCAGCCCAGCGGCACCGGGGAACCACGAGCCTACGTAGGCGCTGAGCTCAGGGCTGGGGATGTTCCTCCTCCCGCCAGAGAGGAGCCAGGAAGATCCCTGTCACCACCGGCTGCGGTTAGGCACGAGGCACACGTATTTACAAAGGTCTTTGGGAGTACAGCTGGAAAACAAACCGCCTTTACTTTTTTCCCTTCGCCTTTTTTTTTTTTTT
>VZTB01001206.1:97564-153609 GCA_013397245.1 Thryothorus ludovicianus
CTGCCATACTTAAAAGTCCCCTGGTGCTTCACTCTCCCTCGTCACGCTCCCACAGCTCCTCTGCCAGCATCTCCCTTAAAACCGCAGTTGAGCAATTAGCAGCGCTGTTCCCAGGGGCGCTGGCTCCCAGAGGGAGGAGTCGGGGTCCCCGGGAGATCTCCCCGCTTTCCTGCCAGTTAGCTTTACCAAGGATGTTACGTCGGGGAAATCCCATGTGCCTCCCGCAGGAGTAAACCAGCCAGGCGTGCTCTACACTCCGTTTGTGTGTGTGTATATATGTGTGTGTGCACGTACAGAAAGATATTATTTAGTGGCGTAAGCCCTCATTAATGGCAGTGGGATTTGTGTGGTTTACAGCCCCATGGAAGCTATTTGATAGCTTACTCCTAATTTGCAAATCTTTGAAGCCAATCACCGTACCTGGTGATTAAGGTTTTTTTTTTGCAATAATCCGGTGCAGAGAAAAACAGAGGCCTCTCAGTGGTTTGCATGAAAAGGCTGCTGAGCGGGTCCTGTGATTCACGGGCCAAAAATAATGTGTTCTGTTTAAACAACATTCGCTCTGTGATACAAACTGACAAAAGCCAGAGGAATTTAAAGGGACCCTGTCAAATCAGCTCTAAAAATAACCCCAGCCAGCTGTGTTTTGGTGAGTGGGCATGTGTGCTCATGTGCTATGCTCCCTCTGCTCTGCCAGTCTTGTCCCGGGCTGTGGGTTTTTTTCAGGCTAATATGACATTTGAGCTTTGCCATCTGGTCACTCGGTGTATGAAATAACTCTGTTCTGGGAGAAAGGGTCTGCCTTTGGCGTGGGAAAGAGCACCCTCATCCTTGGCCACAGCATAGCCCCATCTCCCTGAAGGAGGGGAAGAGTTGCCGGTGTGGGATTTAGCGTCCCACAAAAGGATGTTGCAGCAACGCTGCTGGGTGTAAATGTTTTATAGCTCCTACATGTCTCTCCCCTGAAAGGGGAAGCTAGTCTTTTAAAGTCCTCATTAAGTAACAAAAATGAACTGGACTGATGGTTGATCTCTTTCTCTGGTTGTTTATTCTTTTCTTATCTATAATTTCTGCACACCAGGCATTACACCAGCCTAGTGTGAACCTGAAAAAGCCAAAAGCCTAGAAAATCTAAAAAGCCAGAAGCGTCTCTAAAGCTAAAGTCTAGAAAAACCTCTCTAGCAACCTAAAGCTAAAAGTCTCTAACAGCCTCTTACACTGTAACACACAGATTCAAGGTCTTCTTCAAGATAATTCACGCAATTATCACCACAAATGCACATTATTTCTACTTTTCTACCAATTACTAACTAAACTTTTATTCACATAACAATGCACTGTGGCAAATTCTAACCAATCATTTAGTGACCCAAAACACTGCAGAAGATGGAGTAGATGAAGAAGAAGGAAGAAGCCTAAAAACCACAAGGATCCTCCATCTTGTCTTCATTTACTTACCGTTCTAACAAACCCAAAAATCTACATTTCTCACCCTGTGATAAATTACATATTATGCTACTATCAAATTTATATTAATGAAAATTCTGTCTCATCTCAAAGTCTAGGAAGCCCATTCCATGGACAAAGGTTAAAATCAGTATTTTTCAGAGGGTTTGGATCTTTAAAACATGCAGAGAAATATTTTCTGCATTTCCAGATTCCAACAGCTGGGTATCATCCTTTCATTCAGTGGGATTATGGCAGCACAGGGTCTCTCTCGTCTATGCCTGATCTTACAGTGTTTAGTAGGAGCCCTCAAGATGGAGCAGGACTCCTTCTTCTCCTTACACCTCTCTGGGCTTTGGAGGCCTCTCTTTTTTGGGGAGTGCTGTGACTTTCACTTCCCTACAAGCACCTGTGAGAATCCTTGTCATGAGATAGCTCCTATTTGTAGGATAAGGATCACTTTGAAACTGGGATTCCCCTTCTGCCAAAAGTACCCTGTAGCATAAACAGGCCAATAAACAGGCATAAACTCTGCCAATTTGCACCTTGTCTGACCTTATCTTGCTCTTCCCGGGAAACAAATCTAGGCTTTCTACCTCTGTAAATGTAATCATTCCCTGTGCCCTGTCCTCGTCCTGGGAATGTGAAAAGCTGCATAAAAAGAAATGTGCACATAAAGCGTGTGTATGTGTGTGATGCAGCTGCTTAGAGGAGCAGAAGCAGGCTTCAGTTGGTTTCCTCATCTGAAAAAGAAATGGGAGATGAAGAGATGGGTATTTCTCTGTATCATCTACCCCTGTGCTGTATTTCCCTAAGTCCTGTCTTTTTAAGTCAGAAATGGCAATAAATAGCTTCTGGGGAATTTTCTCTGGCAGAAACCTCAGGAAAACACCTTTGCCCCATACCCAGGAGCAGCTGCCCTGCTTGCTCTTCCCTTTTCCATGCACTCACCCAATTTTTTGCTACCCTTTCTGCCCTCTTGAGGTTTCTATTGCAGAAGTCCCTGCCCTGTGGTTGCTCCATCCCTGGCAGTAGGATCTTGAGCATCTCTTCCCCCTTGTATAGAGACTGCAAACCCCAAAAGATCCTTTGATCTTCCCTGCAAGCAAAGGAAAGAGATTGAACATGTGCAGCATCTGGACAACTTTCCCCTTGCTGCCACACCAGGAGCTCAGTGCAGGATTGAGGTTCTCTTTAACTATCACTTCTGAATGATTTTTCCAGGTGTGATTTTATGTTAATTCAAACTAGCATTCCCAAATTGCACTATTCTTGCCTAGAATATTTACAGTTATAAAACTTAAATCTTCCTCTCAGCATGCTTCAGTGTAACTGGAGCATTTCCATCCCACTCTTTTTCTTGAGGATTTAGGTATTAAGTCAAATACCACGACTGACTGAAATCTGAAGCAAAGGTGGCTTTGGAATTAAGTTAAACAACTTTATTTTAGCACACTGAAACTGTAAGTACTGCTATCAGATTCCTTTATAGTATAAACAACATTTACTTTTTGATGTTATTTCCAAAACAAAATGTCAGAAAAACTTGACATCTTGGCAGGATTTTGTGCTTTTCTGGTTTTGTTCAAAGGCTGTTTTCCAAGGGAAATTGCGCTCTTCCAATGGTGATTTTGCTGTGTTGTATGAGATGGCTGCTTCAATCATCTCCCACACGAGGGTTAAATGTGCATTTTGCTGTAAAAATATAATAAAGCTGATTACAAATGAGGCTGATAATAGGGCATTTATAGTGATATTTGAATTCCAGTAATTGATTTTTTTTTTTTTTTATTCTAGCACATTCTTGCTTAACTCTGGGCTTTTAAGTGTAGTACAGGACACCAGTGTCCAAGGATGAAGAGAACATCTGCTGCTGGGAGAAAAGTGGTAGATATTCAAAATATCAGATAGCCTCTGGTGTTCTTCCAGGTGTTCACTGAGGGGGAGAAATAAGAAACCCTTCATTTTGATCTCATTGCTGGCACTGAAGTGCCAGTGGAGTTCAAAAGAACTTTTCATCTTAAGAAGGAGAAAGGAAACTTTCAAGATGTTCCTCTGAAAATAGTTAAATGGAAGACATCCAGATTATGGTCTTTCACATCCACTGATCTGATCCTAGGACAGAAAGTTGGACCAGGGAGAAGAAAAATAATTCAAAGCACTTTTGACTTGGTATCGTCAAATTGCACATTGTTCATCAGCGTGAATTCATTATTTGCCTGAAAAATCAGAGGTCAGAGCAAGTGTTGCAGAAAGCTTTTACAAAAAGTCAATTCCAAATTTCTACCAGAATGCCTCCTGGAATATATTTCTGGAATACAACCTCCTTTTCTGTTTACTGTCTGCAAATAGATTTAATGGTGAGACAGTTACAGAATAAAAACCAAAAAAAAGGGAGGGGTGGCAAAATCACGAGCAAATATCAGAGTAGTCCCAAAAAAGCAGATTCTGAATTCGTCATAATCATAAGTGCAGAGTTTTTTTCCAAAAACTATAGTTAATCATTCAAATACAGTAAGACAGTGGCTGATTTGTGTGTTCAATCAAGACTAATCACCACAGCTTGAATTTTGAATATTAAATGTTTGTGGAGTCTGCTCACAAATTATGTGCATAATTTTTGTCATGTAGATTAAGTCATTTGATGAATTATGTCAGACGACACATGTCTAAAAGTTAGGAAATGCTGGTGAACAAAATTCATACAGAGGAAGAGAGAGGTAATTTACTATGAATAGTTTATTCATTTCTGAGTTTGATTCCAAGATCTTCAGGTCTTAATTTTTCATCAATAGCAATTGATGTGCGACTGAGTTTTTGCTGGGTATATGTTTATGAGGATGTTTAACATTTATGTCTCCCTTCAAAGTGAAGCTATTGGGGGCTGCTGTCTGCTGCTGCCCTGCAGAGCTGCTTCCTCAGAGCTGTGTAGCCACAGACTGGTCTGCTTGTGTCCTGCATCTCCTCCTCATGTTGCTGCCAACTGCAGCCCGGGGAGGTAGGCAGAGCTAGTGAAAATTGAAATTGCAGGAGTAAAACAAACAGCCTTTGGTATACGAAGCTGATGGTTAGTCAAGTGGAACTAGGAATTAGAAACTGGCTTGCTGAATCAGAGAGAAGCAATGGCCTGATTAAAGAAATTTAAGTGAGTTGGTAGGTGAGAGACAAATGCAGGAGTTCATCAGCATGTGAAACCAAATCAAGCAGTGAATGACAGAGCAAGAAAGGATATGAAAACACTGTGTAAGACATAGAATCACAGAATGGTTTCTGTTGGGCAGGAACCTCAGAGACTACCTAGTCTCACTCCCCTGTCAAAGTCAGGGACACCTTCCATGAGACAGATTACTCCAAACCCCATACAACCTGGACTTGAATACTTGGGGGTAAGTGTTGGATGCAGCTGTGGATGGGGTATTCACAGCTTCTTTGTTGACTTCAGGAAAAAGATGCAAACAGAACAGTGCTGCCCCAGGGCTGTGTGAGCTGGGTCAAAAGGCATTTACACTTTACAGTGTGGCTGAGGTGCTCTCACTGCCTCGTGTAAACGGGATGATTTATCAGTGTATGGCTGACTGCTTCCCTGGGATGTCCTGGCCTTTCCTTGGAGTGAAGCATGTTAGCACCCCTGAGGTTTGCATGTAGATGGTATTTGTTGCCAGCAGAGGCAGGCAGATCCTGTGCCTTACTGTGATTCCCTCCTGGCTTTACTGGGCATCTGAGTGTGGCTGTTGTCTCGTACCCCCTCGGCTGGTTGGCATCATGCAGGAGGGATATTTTATATGTGATATCAATGTGTCACAGCTGAAGCCCATCTCTAGGGTATGAGCTTTTTGAAACAGCATGATTCAGATTTTCTAATGCATTTTATAGGGCTAAGGACAAGAGCAATGCTGTGATTTGGACTCTGCTTACAGGATAGACTACACAGTTAATTGAGAATTTCACGTTTTGGCACATTTTGTGTTTGTGGGAAAAGTATGAAAAAAACCCCTGACATAAGAATCAAAAGTGTATGGTAGGAATAAAAACGTGCAATATCTTTTCCATAGCATTGATTTTGAAGCAGTTTTGTCAACTTAAATTTCACCTTGTTACGGACAAATACAAAAAACACTAGAAGTATGTCTGTAGGGGAACCCTGGGTCCTTGGATTGACTTCTTGTGACCTCTGGAACAATGAGTCTTCTGACACTGTCATCATCTGCATCCTTAGGAATGTGTCTGTGATTTGCCACAAATTAGGCAATGATAAGCAAAGAAATGCAGAAGATGTTTCTCTCTCTCCCCTCTTTTTTTTTTTTTTTTAAATTCCAATGTCAACAGCTGGTTTTCATACAGGATTCTGTCCCCTCCCTGCTTCAGCCTTTGCAATTGAATCCACCAGTAACACTTAAGTGTAAATAAAAATTAAATCAACTTGATTAACAAAGCTGAGATACAAGGCAAATGAAAAATATAAGCTGAGACAAGCCAAATGGATCATGCAGATTTTTTTTTTCATTAATAGGCTATTTTCAGTTCTCAGTCTAGGCAAGAACACTAATTATTGGCCTATTTATTTGGGCTGTTAAAGTCATACCATCCTTCTAATGAAGAATAAAGTAAGATAGCAATTGGGATAAGCAAACCTGTAATACAAGACAAGATTGTTGTAAAAGTGCAGTCACTACAGTGAAACAGTACTATAGATCTCCCTGCTAGTGATAAGGGAAGGAGGGCTCAGTCTTTCAAGAAAAGCTCATAATTTCAATCCCTGGCTGCCCCAGACACCTGCTTGAGTAAGACTCACACCTCAGGGCAACTCATGGTGGTATGCTTTTACAGAAAGTCTCAGAGAGCAAATTGGAAGCTTTGTTCTCAGCCAGCTGAAGCCCAGAGAGATGGCTCCTAATTATTTCCACTCGTACTGGAGCAGGGATATTATTTCCTCTAACAGGAAAACTGGAAAGTTCTGGGGAATCTGTGCCAGCTTCTTAAGAGTACTTTGCTGGCTATATGGTGAAAAAAGTTTCCTAAATAAGGGGCAATTGTTTGAAAAGCTTGTTACCTCCTCAAGTCAGTAAAGTCCACAAGTTAGCAAGCTTCAATTCAAAAAAGCAAAACAAAAAACCCACCAAAACCAACCAACCAAACAACAGCCAAACAAAACAAAAATCAGGCAAAGACAAGCACAAACAAACAAAAACCCCCTAAGAACAACAGAACCCACAACAAAATTCCCCCCACCCCTCCCAAACAAATAGTCCCAAGGTTAACAAGAATATGGAGAACTGCACTAGTATATGTTATCAAAATTCAGAAATGTATGTACTGGTGGCTGAAGGAATCCCCAAGTGTGGAAGTTTGGCAAGAGATCTGGTCAGGCAATCCCATGTTTAACCACTTCTTCATTCTTACATGGGTTTGTGTTTCCCCAGGGGAAGAGCAGGAAGGTGACTGAACTGAAACTTGCTTAGTTGCTTCTTTGTCCACAGAACCACCCATCTTACTCGTGTAAAATTTCCAGCTCTGTCACCTCTACTGCCCCTCATGATGGGACAAGATGATTGGAAAATCAGTCATGTGGTTCTTGGACATCTTGGTGAAGGGCTCCCTCCATCTCAGTAATTCCCTTCAATGGCCCAGTGCCACAGGCAAAGTGTGGGTGTTTGGAGAGGCAAAAATGGTAAAATGCAGAGAAAAAAGATAGTGGGTTTGTTTCTTTTATAAGAAGTGAAAGGATTGATTGGTGTCATGGGAGAAATTAATGTCCACTCTGACCATGCAGTATCTTCAGGCTTGCTTTATTTCCCTTATGTGGGAGCCTATCCATGATCTATTGAATTTATGTCTTGTGAAAGGATGGTTTGGGGAAGATAAGGCACTTCTGTGCATTTACATGAGATAAACAAATGCTTCTAAGTGCACAGATACCCATCTTCAGAGATACTCAGAAGTCTTCTGGACATGGCTCTGAGCAGCCATCTCTGGGTGACCTCACTTGAGCAGGGGAGTTTGACCAGATGACCCCCACAGGTCTCTTCTCACCCCAACCAGGCTGATGTGATCCACCTCCAGAGTTTCCACTTAAAGCTTGCAAGCTTCCCATGTCTTCATGAGGAAAGGATGCGTGCCAGTTCCCAATAACTTAATATTGGAAAGAGAGACAGAATACTAAGAATGGCAGAGCCTTTACAATGCCTCAGGGTAAGGACAGGAACTCCCTTTGGTTTAGACCATGCTGTTGTAATTGTGTGTATGCTTTCTCTATTGATAAATGTCTCCCTAACTCTGGCTGTGACTTCTCATAACAGGAATATCAGGGAAAAAGATTAAATACATGTCTAGCAGCACAACTAAATTAACCCCACCCTCAATGCAGCCTTTTCCAATCCAAAGCTTGGAATACAAAAGGGGAAGCATGCCAGAATCCACTCTGTGCCTTTAAAAAGCTGCTCTTTCTCCACATCTTCACCCGCTCTGGAGCAAATACAGGAAGAACAGGATTCTGACTTTTGGTTGGGTTTTTTTTAAAGACCTTTTTCAGCATCTGGTGATGTCTGTCTAGGGTTTCTCTGACCCTTTCAGTGCAGGCAGTGTTCATTAAGTTAGAGAGACCTGTGGTGTCACCCCTCTTAGACCTGACAATAGCAATGGCTGAGGTAGGCAATTAATGAGTACCTGCTGCTGCTTCTTTGTTTGCTCATGGCCCAGGGGACACAGGCTTTGCCAAAGACAGTGCAGGACAGGCACTTTATTTTGGAGAGAAGTGACATGATTAGCTGAGAACTAGTTGGAGAAAATATATGAAGCATGGGGTGTTGAAACCCCACTAAGCAGAGCCTTCTTGGTTCTCATGGTTCAGTCAATGAGTATTTTAGTGGAAATTTAGAATTGCAACATCTCAAACTCTTCTCTAAATGCATGGTCCATTTCTCCTCTTCCTAAAAGGCCAAAAACAAAGGAAATGTTTTCAATCTGTCACTTAAGGATAGCAGGGAGTCTGGTGGCCCTTTTTGCTTTCTTGCTGGGGAAGTGTGAGATGTGGCAACTGGGAGCAATGTTGTGGAAGACGAATGGAAAGGGAGGTACTGTAATTTGGCATCTTCCATGGCACATCAGAAGTCATTTTAGAGATGCTTTTTCCACAGGGACGAATGTCAGCGCTGCTAGCAATTTTTTTTCTTTTTGGTTGAAATCAGCTTTATGAAAACCCAAAACTGTTTTCACAACTGACTTATACATATAAGCGTGGCATACAATTGATGTGCAGGCTTCAAAATAAATTCAAAGAACAAATTGTCTTTGTGATTGTTCTTGTTATAAAACAATTTTATGATTTCAGAATTTTACTGAGTGGATAATATGTTGTTTCCTGAGCTGAAAAAAAAAACCCCACACCCTGGAAATGAGAATGAAATGTAGAGTTTTCCACCTGGCAGATCGATAGCTTTTCAACATTTTCCCTTTCTTGTGTTTCCCAAGTGAATGCCTGTTATTTGGAAGCATAACAAAAATAAGACAGAAAATGACTGTAGGAAAATTTGAAGCAAAGTCTTTCATTTAAACAACTGTAACATACAAAGAAGCGATGAAATCTGATTTCTTTTTTTTCTTTGCAAAAAGAAAGTGAACAATGCTGTATTACTGCACAACACTCTTGATTTGTGAGTGTTGGACTGAGCAAGCCCTTTTTTAATGGCAAGCAAATAGCTGGAGTCAGTATCTGGAGGAGCACACTCCATGGTGGTATTTCCAGAGCATCTAACATAGATGTCCACAACTTTTGCTACGTGCTTGGCACTGGAGACTTTGATGATGTTTTTACATGGATAGCTGAGTGCATGAAAAGAGATATCCAGTAATGCTTAAGTGCTGCCAAAATATAGGATTTACCCATGGCTGCAGAGATGTCTCCAGGAAAGTCTGAGTTCTGCTCAGAGGGAGGAAGATCTGGCCAAGTTGTTCAAGCAATAATGCAAGAGCATTGTTAGCTTTCAAACTTCTAAATCTGCCAGCGAACTTGATCCTTTTGAGGGAGCAGGGTTACCTACGTGGTGGTTTGGGTTTTTTTTTCCTTCTCTCTACTAATCTATGGTGTTGCACTTTTAATCTGAAATGTTCATTTGCCTTCTGCACCTCCTGGCTTGTGTGCAGCTGTGCTTTGCTGGTGATGCTCAGGAGAGCACTGATGTCAGAAGAAGAGTCTTGCAAGAAGTGCATCTGCCCATGGCACTGAGCAGGGACATTGGAGTGACTCCCTGTTTCCAGTGAGTTAAGAAAGTAATGCTCAAACCAACAGCTGTTAGGGGACGTACTGGGGCTAACACTGCGGTGGAAACAAACTTAAAAGTGTGGCCAAGCCCACTATTCCTGCCCTACCAGATCTTAGAGTGGCCAGAGCAGGGTGGTTGCTTTGCTGAGCTGATGAGTGCGAGGGAGGGAGGCTGCTGAATGCTCGGAGAGTGGCTCTTGGAGTGGGGGTGTGACTCTGCCCAGCATTTCCTCAGCCACCAGTGAGTCCCAGTGGTCTCGTGTACAATGGATCACCCTGCCCCACCACCCACTGGGCCTTTGATAGGGGAGCTTTGGACAGGAACAGGGGCAACACCTCAGCACCACTTGTTTCCTGAGAAAAGCAGTTCATTTCCATATGCAAGCAGAGAAGTGCCTAAGACAAAGATACGAAAAAAGCTGCCAGCTGCCTGGGAATCCCTGAGATCATCAAGAATGCTGGATCTGTCCTGGCACCACAAGATAAAGTCTGGCCATTACACTATGTACTCTCAGCCTTTCTCTTTGGGAGAAGAGAGTTCCTACTCCATAGTGTCACGGGCTGCCCTAACACTCATGGCATGAGCACTGAGATAGGACCTGAGGAGAAGACCTGAACAGGTGGACAAGCACCAGCTAAAGCAGGCAACTGCAGCTCTCCCTGTCCAAATCCAGCTGAGCCACTGCAGAAACATGCTGGATGTGGAGAGCATCCTTGGTGCAGGAGCAAAAGGAGCATGGATTCTGGGACACAGTTTGCTTATGGAAACGTGCTGCTTGGGAATGCCGGGGGTGTTTCCATCAGCTTTCCCCAGCACCTGCTCAGTGCTCACCCCATTACCCGGAGGGGGAAGGAGAGCATAAGAGCCAAGGGCTGGGTGCAGAATGCATGACAAAGGTATGAAAATCTGGTGAGAATGAGGAGGAATTTGGGTCATAATTGTGGAACATCCATGGGCTGTGGCAGCATCCTCTTCTGCACAGGGACCTCTTGAAAGCAGGACTGGTTCATGCAGACCCTACTGACCCTTCAGGCTCCTTCTAAGCTCTTCCCTCTGATTGCCCCATGAAGGTCCTGTGGTATCTGCTCGACCCTGTAGAAGAGGAGGGCTCAGGTTGTCCATCAGTGTGCCTGTCCTCAGCTTATGGCCACAGACAGCAATTAGGTTTGGTATTGCACGCCCCTCTGATTTGGTTTGATTTATTTGGTTTTAAAACCTCTGACGAGCAACAAGTTTTGCCTGATAGGTGCACTCCTGAAGCCACAAAAAAGGGTAAAGAGAGCATCATGGGTGAAAGCAATGGATCTGGATTCCTCAAACACCTGGTGGGCGATTTTGAGGACTCAAAAGGAAGCTGATTAAAGGAGAGATGATTTTCAGCAGGCTGTAGGCCACTTTGGCTATATAAGGGTCATTAGGCAAGACTTGATGCATTCCAAATTACTAAAGCTTGTACTTCCAATCTTGGCTATGTTTTATCCTAACCATCACCCTGAATGCTACCTTTTATTCAGGACAAGTTGTCTTTTCAGCAGTATTTAAATGCATTCTTAATGTGAATTATCATGTTTTATGGTAGGGCATCTGAAAAAGAAAGAGGCTTGAAGAAAGCTTTTTGCTGGCAATAAATTAGATCCAAGTTTCTGTGATAAGCTGTAATAGCTCTTCAGAGCAGATGTATTTTATCAATTTAAGAACACAGACGGAGAAAACATGTACTGCGTTCAGACTTTTAAAAAAGTATTTTCATGCTAGTGTGTTCACAGTCAACAATAAATCCAGAGAAGCTATGATTGTCTTCCTGTTAGACACGATGCAGCTTGTGCTGTGTCTGTTATTTATATATAGGATGACAGAGGCACTTTCCAAGCCACAAGTTGCTTCTTAACACAAAGCTGGGTACTGTTAGAAATGATGGGCTGTTGGCACAGGTTTGGTCAAGGGACAAGGCATGCTCCCAGGCAGATAACTCACCCACACACAGGTTTATGGACACACAGGACACAGGAGAAACCTCTCTTAGTTATCTGCAATCCAGTTTCCTGGCTCAGGAGCCTTCTCAGCTGCTATGGTTGCTGCCATGCATGTGAGATATATCACTGACACCAACTTCCTCCTCTTCTTCCTCCTCCTCCCAAATTTCTGTGTTCCCAGCCCCCAGGGAGAGAGGCTTGTGGTATCTGCCAGCTTGGGCTGTTCTGGAGTTGCAGCCATGTCCTTCGTGCACATGTGCATCTCACCTGACTCAGAGGGGTGGCCCTGAGGGTGATAAGGCTGTAGGGGGTGTGGGAAATCCCAGCCAGGCTGTCCAACTGAGAAGTCAACACGGTCCCACTCCTCCAGGTGTTTCTGTGGCATTTGTCTGGGCATCTTCAGAGAAACCAGGTCCACCTTCCCTGGATTCCATACAGCAGTTCCTTGTCTTGTCATCTTCCTTGTTTTTACAGTGCCAGTCTGTAAGTGAGGTGGTTTTGCTCACTCCCCAGCTGTACAGGTTGATGAACAACAGCAGTCAACAATTTTCTTGCTTTTTAATTTTTTTTTCTTGGGAAGAGAGTATTTTGAGGAGAAGTCTGCTCAGTTTTGCGCAGATTTGTATCAGTTTTTCAACTAGGCTGTGAAAATAGTGAACAGAATTTTCACTAATTATTCTCATCAAAAGACACTGGCAAACAAGGGAATATTTTGCTAAACACAGTTGATTTCCACACCTCTGTAGAGGATTGGGCACCCACAAATTTAGGCAAATCTCTAGGACCTTACAGATACAGACTGTGTGACTTCTGTGAATGGAAAATTTTCCAGTCCTACTGGCAGACTAGCTTGTTAGAATTAAAGAATAAAGAGAACAGAAAAGAAGCTACTTTGAATTTCATTGTTTCCTGGCATGACTTTTCTAAGGAAGCAAGTCTTATGCAATCTTGTAATCATGTTGACTGCCTGGTCATTTTTAGGCATATTTTTCAGAAGGGGAAATGTCTGAGATGTCATTAAATTCCATCAATCATACAAAAATTAGAGCCCCCATAGAAAAAAAAATGGCAATGTCTGCGACATGATTGCAGATGGTGTTAAGTCCTGGAACGCCCACATGAGAAAGAGACTTTATGAATGTCCCAACCACAGGAAGAGCTTCCCTGGGAGTTTGAAATCAACCACAAGACACAGATTTTCAAGAAGCCAGAATATGTTAAACTGGGGTGTGTGAGGGAGTAGCTCTCAAATGTCTACATTTTCCCCTTGCCAAGGCCATCCCTATGCTGTTTAATTTGCTCTGCATCCCTGAGAAATTTGCTCAGATCTCAGACATCTAAGAGAGTTTTCCCTGAGCAAGGTAATGGATGCCAACAGATGTGCACATGCAGAGCACGCAAGGAATTTTTCAGAAACCCTGCTGAGCTGAGGTCAAGCAGAGCGAAGAGACATTTTCTCTCATCATTGCCTCATTCGGTCTCCTCCCACCCACAGGCAGGCAGACCTGGGTGAGGAGGTTTCCAGAGGAGCAGTGTTGATGAGAAGCTCTGCTGTCACATCGCTTCCTCCTTTAATTGTGTTTGTTTCTGTTTCACTCTGCGGTTGGACCAACAGGGGTTGTCCAGGGTTTGCACTTTCCACTTCAGTTCCTTCTTTCTGTGTGGAGGAAATTTGCAACTTCCCCTCATGACATGATGTGATGTAGATCATGACTGTCTTTATGAAAACCCTTCCCTCATCCTATTCCCCTTTAAGCTTAATAAGAGTGACCAAACCAGATTTGTTCACACTTAATTATTTGGCACAGAGCGGAGCAGCTCCAACAGGAAATTCTGAATCTTTAAGCAGAGTAGCCAGAAGCCTTGTGGTTCAGAAATCACTGGGGAAAGCCCGTGTTAAAATCCCCAGTCTGCCTGATTTGGAGAGGGAAGTTGAAGCAAGCCTGTCTTTGGGAGTGCCCCTTTCTGCCAGGGTGAAAGCAGCTGTCCTTTGTGTTGAGGATGATAAGCTTTAAACTGGGTCTAGATTAGAAAGTCAGATAAAGTCAGACTCCCATATAATGTGTAGGAGAAGAAAGAAAAAAGAAAACCAGAGAAAACAGAGTTTCACTTTATCTTGCCCCTACCCTGCCCGTCTCAGTGCTGTTTGTAGATGGTCACAGACAATCAGATCCAGGATAAAATGCAAAAAAACATACAAGGATCACTGGAATGAGAGATAGTTTAGCAATAGACTTGTCAGTGTTAGGCTTGTAGCTGGACTCTATGATCTTAGAGGTGTTTGTGAAACTAAATGATTCTGTGATTCTCTGATCTGTCTGCTCTTCTGCTCTTTGACTGCTCGGCTGAGTCATCATGGGCATATTTCCCCACTGAGATGAGCTTTTCCTCTCTCTAGGCTCTGGTGATCCTCAGGACAAGTATTGCCTCTTATGATGGGTTTCTGTAAGGCCTGTCACCATGGGCAGTGTTGTGTTTTACCATGATTTTAAAATGCAGAATAACAGCCCTTGTAGAGTCTGTTCATTGCCTGTACAGGCCTGGTTTGTGTCTAAATAGGGTTGGGAGGAGATATTATTGAAGCTGAATAAAAAACTGGTTGCTTCTCTCTGGGCTGAATAGCCTTCTGGGTGGTCAGGAACTTTTCTGGCAGGGAAATGTGACATTTGCCTTTTCCTCTTCACTGGATTTGGCCCCAAGGGGCAAGAGCCAGAGGCTGTGGTTTCTGCAGTTGAAGATTAGTTTTCCAAGCCACTGTCCCTGGCAGATAGGCATATCTACATATTTACTCTGGAATGTGATGGTGGAAGTTCTACACTGTCAAGGTGCTCTCAAGGTATAAACATTATATGTTTTAATTTGACATCAAGATTGGAGCAGGAATTTCATTTCCCCTTCGATGCAATCCCTGTTTAAAACAAAATCTCCATGTACTAAACAAAATCCTGGCTTTGGGTCCGAGAAGAAAAAAACCACCTAAGTCATAGCAGTACACCACCATTCACTTCATTTCCTGCAACAGCTGAAACTTTCCAATAGGCAGCAGTCAAGGTACTGAGCCACATTAACTCTCTTATCCTCAAGTATCAGATATCTTCTAGACATACTCAGATGGATGGCATATTCTCGAGTTCAGAGGACGAAAATGAGAAGATTTTTTTGGAAGGGCTAAACTTCATATGTCATTGTGCATCGCTTCACACCAAAGGAGACCTCCTCATTTAATAGTTCCAATGCCAAGGGTGTTACTGTGGCTTACTAAAGGGTAAGACTTGCGTAACAGTTTGAATATAAACCCCCTGACTAGAACAAGTGAAATGGTGAATTTGAAATGGCCAGAAAATTTCTTAGCAGAGCCACAGGACATTACTTTGTTTGGGAAAATTCAAGGACATGTGACCTCAGGGTGCAAGGAGCCTGAATTTTTCTTAGGGAAAGGGACAAACCTCAAAAAGCTCCTGTTACAAATACAACAGCAGATGGCTGAGCCCTCAGAGAGCAGAAATAATTTTCTGGACATGTCTCTATTCACGAATTCTCCTGTGATCTTTTTTTTTCCTTTTTTGTAAAATTGAATATCTCCTGAAAAAAAAAAAAAGATTACTTTCTAGTGCTTGGCCTAAAGCTACTCTGCAAGCCTGTACACGACATGCTGGGCTCTGCAGTTGGATGCACAGCCAGTGCTTCTCTCACCATCACCTCGTGAACTGGCACTGGAGCAGCCCCAGCTGCTCCTGAGTCACTGCCGGGGCACAGACAGGTTCTCTCTTCTCACAGAAAGGTGGGAAAATTCTTGTCCTAGTAGTGTTTGGACTTTCCATGGCTCCAAGGGTGCTTGTGGTGTTATAAATAGCAGCAGTGGGGATATTAAGGGGTGCAGGGCTGTGAGTAACACTGTTTGAATAGTGCACTCTCTGTGGTAGATTTATGTTTTTATTTCCAGTGTTTGTCCAGCATTTATAATCTTCCCTTCCTGGAGTTCATGATGAATCTGGAAGGGAGAAGCTTTGCTTTCTCATTTTGTGAACTGGAGTAATTCTGTACGTTGGGACTCTTTACAGATCTCTGTCCAAAGGCACTCCGCAGTATAAAGTGATGTACTTTATCCTCCTTTTTCCTTGGTTGCTTCAAAACATGCCTTGCACCAGATTAGCCTGAGTGGTAATTCTCTGCCAACTATCTCTGAATCTCGCCCTCCTACGTGTCATCTCTGACAGTGTAAGGAGTCTCCCACTTCCTAGGCGTTGGGAAAGAGGGAAGACAAAGGCAGGAAAGCCTCTGCAGGAGGCTGTAGGAATGGCTGAAGTTAAAGCAGACGGTGCCTGATCTGCTGCAGGTCACGCTCGAGCACGGGAAGGTCTGAACCCAGCGCAGGATGTAGTGACGCTGCCTCGTGTTTCCACAGCTGGCAGGGCGCAGTCACAGATGCCACTTGCTGGGAGACCTCCCTGCGATGCTGTGTGAGAGGCCGCAGAGGATAATGAAGTGGAAGCCGGGATTCCTCCAGCACAGCCTGGCATGCCAGGGGAGGATGGAATCTGGCAGCAGGTAACACCAGCACACGGCTCACACTGAGCAGGTAAAGCACCAGGGACATGCCAGTTCTCTCCCTCCACACGAAGCTAATGCCCAAGATATTTCTTCCAACAATGAGCTCTCTTGACAAGCAAAATTAGAAAAAAAAAACCACAAAACCCATTGCAGAGGAGCTGACACAGATTTGATCTCGGCATTAGCTAAGATATTCAGCAAGAATACCTCCTGCTGGGTTAGCTTGGGGAAAAAAAAAGCACAGAACAAAAATTCAGAGCAAAGGAAGAGTGCAGATTTTTAGATACAGATGCATGAATTTGAAAAGCCTGTTTCTTAAAATAAGGAGGGCTCAAGAGTGCTATATATGGGCTAAAATATAATGTGAAATACCACTCAGATATGCAGATGTAAGAGTATATTTCGGGATTGGATGTTTTGTGAAAGCTTCCCTTTTTTTGTAAATAAATGGAGCTAAGAAGCCCTTCTGGCACAGACCTCATCAAACAAGAAACAGACTAATTATTCCTCAAGATTTAATGGCTTTTAATGAAGATCTCAAACCTCAGTAACAGGAGCGGAAATATCCATTGGAAAACGTATTCTTAATTTTCTCAAAATAATGTAGAAATCTTAGCTTTTTAGTGGGATCGAAGTTGGCCTTTGAGGAACAATTGGAAGCAAATAGGAGTACTAGAAACATCTTTGTAGAATCCAACAATGACATTTTTCCCCGTCTTTTCCCATGTGTTTCAGGTAGGCGCAGATTTATTAATGCAGACAAGTGTTACCAATTGCACCCTGAGAGAGCAGGTCCAGTCAAGCAGAAATCTAGTTTACATACCTTGCCTTCACCCCTCTGTGATTATTTTGCTCTCTATTAAATGGTTGGTTGGATTACTAATTAAAAAGGCAAAAATAAAGCTTTCCGTTTGCAATCATTTCAGAGCCCTAATTTCCTTGGAGGTCTAACAGCGTGTGCTGTTGACACAGCTCAAACATTCACATCTCACTTGTCCTGAAAAAGTGCTGTGAATAGGATGATGAACTTAACACATGGATCAGCCTGGGAAGTCAGAGGGGCTCACTCTGACCTGTTGCACTCCTCCAGCAGCAGAGAGGGGAGGATCATGCCCTGCCTGAAGCATCTGTGCAAACACACACTGCCATGCCTCCTGAGACACCCTGCCCTGCTCTGGCACTGTCCTTTGTCACATGGGGCTGTCACCAGCTTATACTGTGGCCCACAGCCTTGCAGGAGGCTCAGTTCTGGGGATGTCTTGTAAGGTTGGCAGCTGTTTTTCCACGGATACAGTGGGATGGGGGAGGAAAAGAAAGCTTTGTGGTTACCCCAGTGAAATCAGCAGAAGATACTGGCATGTGTGAGACCATCTGGCGAACGTGGTACAGGGGCTTCCTGTTGTGTTTGCCTTATTTTAAAGCACGTTGGCAGGTCTGTGCACATGTGTGAGCTCTTACCTGCTCAGCCCATCTGAGCAGGCTCTGCCCAGCACACACCACTTCTACTGTGGCACATTTTATTTCCTCCTGCAGAGAACATGATCTAGTGGCTGTGGCCACTCTTCAGAAAAATAAGAGTCAAAGGCCTGTACAGCCTGACAGAACAGAGCTTTCTACAGAGATGAGAAGTGAAAGAAGTTGTAGGGGCAGGAAACTGGAAGCTACTCTCTGGTAAAAAATCAGTGTGCCTAATTTTGCCCTGACAGTAATTCAGTCCTGGGGTCCTTTGCCATCACACGGGAGGTTCCCAGTGAGGTACACCTGAGCTGGTGACCCCTGAACCAGCTCAGTGGAGTAAAAAACAGCTGCCATCTAAAGCCCTTGGCTTCTCTGCTGGGCTCAAGCACAAGCTGCAAGATGAGCGACAGTAACTCTGGGGGCAGAATCCAGTACTGGGAGATTTCAGAGGCAGTCAGCGGCCTCTGCACTCCTTATATGTTCTGAAGGGCCCTGAAGGGGATATGCATCTTTGCCAGTTATTGATCACAGTCCTCCAGCCCCTCCACGGCTCTGGCCCTGAGCCTGAGGGCAAAAGGAGTGTGCCCTCATGATGTAGGATAGGTGAAATCATTGCTTGGGGACTGCCAGAGAGTGCTGTGTAAGAGCCTCATGTGTTCATCCTCTGAATGTGCCAGTGTTGCTCAGACTTCAGAAGACAACCTTGTTGTCACCTCTAAGGCAGTTCAAGATTTCTCGGGTCAGGGCAGCACCCTACAGGCAATCAAGAACTGCAGTGCAAGACCGTGATTTCTGACTTGAGGGCTGCCTGCCCCTGACCAGCCCAAGGAGGGCTATGTAACCCTTAAATAACCTCTCTGCAATCAGAAAACAACCCAAATCCAAGCCGGTGTCATGCTTTCCCCATTCTCCAGATTGGCAGGTGAAATGGAGGTGGGTTATAATTACATAAGGTGACATGCTCTGCCTATCAAGCAGCCATTGTACTACATGGGATAGCTATTTGCTGGCCTAGGAGTAACTATGCAAGTGTATTCACTTTTTGTGGAGAAAAATGGACTTGTAATCAGTATTTCAGGTAATGTCCCAGTATCCAGGCTTCTGAGGGGAAGGCAGAAAGAATCCAGTGGTCATATGGTCACCCCCTCGGCTGGTGGCTATGGCTCCTTGGTGACGCTTCCTCAGGTCCCCAAGGACAGGGCAGGTGGCCTAGAAAGCAGCTTTTGAGCTCCAAGTCCCCATGCAAACAGGGAGTAACCATGGTCCTGCTCTCTGTGCAGTGTTCGAGGGATGGGAAGGAATGGGAGAGAGGATGATGTTTTCTGGAAGGGGATGATATCTGCAGATGAACAGATGTCTTGAGGGACCACAGCACTGGTGCAGCCAAGCTCAGCCCTGTGGCTGGGCACCAGAAGTGACAGATGCTCATTTGTGAGTCCACTGTGTGTGGCACGTGCTTTTATAAATGTACACACAGGTCATGCTACTGATTTCACCCAAGTTAACTTCAAATTGCTCTAGTTCTGTTTACTGTAATAATTCCTTTCACTAGATCACTTCTGCTTTCACAAAAGGTAAGAACATTTTAACGAGATTATACATTAGTGGGCAAATACTCTTTTTAACCTTTTTTTTTCCATGCTGTTCAACCAGCTCCAAAATTTACATTGGTGAAAATAATTTCAAGAGCTTTTATTCTACCTATCTTTGTGCTATTGAATGCCAATACAACTGCAGATTTCTATTTCATAAAAACAGATTAAAAGCAATGTGGAGTGTAACCTCCTTTGTGCCCAGCTGAAAGGTAATTCCATTGTTTCACTCTCCTGTGATTATAAAAATGCTGCCTTGTATTACAGTCTGCAAAAGCATAAATGAGTCTGTGTTTTTGTATATGTAGATGGCCACTTGACTGTTTCAGAGAAACAAATCTTTCCAGATTTCTCTGTCTGGATATAGAAAAAATGTTATGAGTAATGCAAGTAAAAGAAGCAGCAAAACAGCAATTCTAACCACCCTACTCTAAAATACCAAATTGAGCAAGAAAACAGGGTTAAATCAGTATTTGCTTCAGTGTCTCTCAAAATAGGATTCCTTCTTTCTCCATTGGGGCACAGTTTATCATGGCACAAGTACAAGTAAATAGTGCATCGCAGGTCATTCCTTCCTTTGAACTGTGGGCATCCAGCTTTACTGGGTACTTGGATGTATGTGACTCCTGCTGGTCCCTGGTCAGGCAGAGGGTAAATGTAAGAGTAACTCTGCAGTCCTTCTGTCTGAGCTGATTTACTGCACGAGTAAGTCTATCACTAATAATAGAGCAACTGAAGTCCAAGGAGCACTGCAAAGCACAGCAAGGATTTACAGCAACCAGAAAGTACAGATTTAAACAGGCAGGAAGAGAAATAATTGCAAATTGCAGCATAATTTAGTCTTAATGTCAGGTGCAAAGCATTAAGGAGCTAACCTAACAGCATGTGCCTGTGCAGACTCACAAAATGCTTGCCTGTGCCTTTAGGGTTTTGTTGGCATCCACCTCAGTGATCCCCAGATGTAGGTGAGGCAGAGACCTGACCCAAAAATGCTCTGGACATCCCAGCCTTCCTAATTGGAGGTTGAGAGCTCTCAGCATCCTGCAGCACCGGTCTCCCATTTAGGATTGATTTGACCATTCAAAGTTCTGTTAAAAATGCTTTGTTATTAAATCCACCTGGAGACATGAGCTGCATTTACTAGACAGACACTCCTCCTATCATATGCATTGTCTTATCTTATGCACTTAAACTATACTTACACTGGAGATGATCACATTGGAGGATTTTTTCAAGTTATTAGCAACTTGAAAAAAAATAAAAGCCATTTCAACAGCCATTTGTCTTTCAGGACCCCATTGTCACCACTCCCTGTTACTTAGAGTCAGGAAAGGACTCTCTCAGGAGCCTCTATTCTGTTTTATGAGAGCTGAATGCTGGTTTCAGATCTCTGCTATGGCACTGCTTGATGCTGCTGGCTTTTCTGCTTTGGTTCATCTGTGTTTCAATTTGCTGCTGTGCTTGTAAAGAAAGAGCCTTTAAACATGTCGCCTTTTCTCCAACTATCTTTGAGTTTTCTCTGTTTATTAACTATAGATGTACATAAGCAGTGGTTTTCAGCTTAATTTTATATTCAGAAACAAAAAGTGTTGAGTTGTTGTGGTCATGCAGGACAAATTTAAACAGTATCTGGCAGCCTGGCTTGGAGAAACATTCAGTTAGAGATAGGATAAAGACAGCAGAATAACAATGCACGGACTTAAAAGATTCTGTCTCCTTAAAAAATATTCACTACTTTTAGCACTTTAAAGGTTGTTAAAATAACAACCCGATGGCTGTGCCGCTGCTGGCCTCAGAGGACGGGATGGAGGAAAATGAGCTTCTACTGCTTTATGGCCACTCGCTATAAACCACTGAGTAGGTCAGAAAAATGTTCCTGTTGGAAAAAGATACTCAATTGCCCTTAGTCTTGATGGGAGCTGTGACCTAACCTCTGATTCAGCACAGCCTTGTTTTCCAGGTCCAGCATAATGGCTGCTGAACTGATATTTCTTGCTCAGATGTGTCAGGCCATGCATCAGCTGGTGATGCCCTGACCAAAAAGTATTTAAGCAGTTGTCTCTGTGTCGCAGAAAATATTAATATGGCTAAATTAGCCCCTTGGGCAGCACACCCTGCCAGTGATTCTGGCTACACAGCCTTTATCTAAACAGCTTGACAAGTTTAAATCAATGTTTTTATGGCAAATCTTCACCCATTTTAAATAGACATGATTTTTATCTATTTTAAAGCCCAGATATTTTACACTAGCCAACATAATGGCTCTTTCTTTGCCGAAAACAACCCTGAAAACTTTATTAGATAGAATTTACCTGAGATGTACACCCCAGATTTTGCAAAATCATCTATGCCATGTTAATGCAAAAAGGAGTTTGACTGTTATTGTATTAAATGGTTTTGTTTTTATCTTCTTAGAGCAATTATTTCACTTGATTATCATAGAAGAATTTCATCTGACATTGAGCTCAGGTGCACCTGAATTCATTATACTGTCTAATTTATATTTGATATAAAGTGACAATAGCTTGAAACTGTATTGACAGATCTTTATTGAAGATAATTACTCAACAAGAATCATTCTGAATGAATTACATTGAAAATTCACTTCAATTTTACAGCACTCCAGCGATAAGAAACATAACTATACACATTTCCTTTGCTAAATTGTAGCTATAATTTTGTTTAAAACTCCTTGAATTCTTTCAGGTAAATTTGAGCTCCCCAGAGAAGCTTGTAACACCTAAGCTCAACTTCTGAGACTTGATTAATTCACAATTCAAGATGATATTACTACAGGCAGATGTCTCACTCTTCTCCCTGGGATGGCAGGTTGTCAGTTGTTTCAGGGAGATAGTTTTGTGGGAAGGGTGGGAAAAGTGGTCACCTCCCCTGCTCTTATCCAGAGGAGGGTTTGTTCCTCATTTGCAGAGCAACTTGTCACTGCCATGTATGTCTGGTGATGTCTCTGCCTCTGCCCAGCTCCAGGAAGGAACTGGAGGACTCAGGCTGTGCATCCAATCCCTCTCCTCTGGCTGTTTCAGGCTGTGACTGCCATAGAACCAGCTCCAGGTACACAACTCAGCATCTGCATAACTTTGGGTTTACAGGGGCCTTATGGTCAGCAATTTGCAGCATCAGTACATAGAAATAAGAAATATTTTTTTTAACTACAATGGGTATCTTTTACCTCAATCGTTTGCAAAAATTTAGTCCCTTGATTTTGATCTATTTCTACCAAAGAGAGCTGTCATAAGTAAAAATCTAAGATTTGCCTCCTGTTTTCCTAATCTATTAAAAGTCATTTGAAAACACAAGTAATATATGTGATATAATGGTTGTCACCCATCTTGTATTCTTTGGCTACAAACAGGCATGTGTGGATCTAGCTTTCCAATAATTACCTTTTTGAGGAATTTTCTAAAAATTATAATCAGACAGGATATAAAACAGCAAAAAGGAGACAAAAATTTAACAGTAAACCGTGGGAGGGAGAGGAAGGAAGAAAGGTAAAAATATCATCAGTACCTCTGAAATACAATTGTGGTATGTTCACACAGAGAAGGCATTCAGCATCCACAATGGCTTGACCTAGTAAGTAGTGTCATTGTCACTCAGACGTATTGTAGTAGTATTTATTTCATGTCACGTTTAAAAATTAGTTGAGTCACAAAAGTTGAAAAAGAAGAATAGTGAAGACAGGAATATAGAGGTAGAAGACAGAAGAATAGGGAATGATCACACTGAGAAATTATACTGAGAGTGAGTGTGCTACAGATAAGTTAATTTCTTCATAGACTATTAATTAAAGGTTTATTTCCTTGTGTTGAAGTATCATTGTCCTAACAGAGTTAGACAGAGAAGAAGAAAAGGAAAGAATGGGGTGGATGCAATTCATCATCAGAACAGGAAAGTCACTGCATGTAATACAGTCCTTCCATCCACATGGTCTGTCTCTCCTAGTAAAACACTTCTGGATTTTCCTCAGCATCACAGAAATAATTTATATTATTGTGCTCCAGCTGGTTTATTAGTATTCATTTTCCTCTTAGCCAAATGGGATTGTTTATTGAGAAGCATTACTGCACATCACTGAGTATCCAAGCTATTTTAGTTTGGCTGTGCTTGCTTCCTTCAAGTCTCAAAGGTTGCCAGCTGCTTTGTGCTAAGGATCTGAGCCAGCAAATCGTTGGTACCCACCTAAACCTTGAGTGCCAAGGGCTTACATGGCTCTGCACAGGAACAGGTACCAAAGGCTGCTGTTGATTTCTTGTGGCTATTCCCATCTGCTCTACCAGCCCTGCAAAACTCTTCATCAGGGATGCTGGGTATAAGGCACTATCTGTGTGGGCAAGAGGAGGTGGCCATTGCCTTAGAGGCCATGCACATGCTCTTTTCTTATTCTTCACCCCCAATGGGACAGCTTCTCCTCTCTTGTTTTGTTCTTCTGGCTCCAGTGGTGTTCTCCTGATTCATTTCATTGTGAGAAACTAGAGGAACAGTTGCTTTTTGAATCCTCCTCTTGCTAGCACCACTTGGACAGCTGTGTAACTCTATTAATTTCAGCTGAATAAGTTAATTGATGCTGATTTGGTGAGAAATGAATCAATTTCAATATTGCAAAAGTTGTTGTACCTTTTTTGCATCACCTTGTATCACATGTATTTTCTTGTCTCTGTTACAACACACCTTCCCAGACTTAATAAGGGTTTTCAGAATTTCCAGAAGACCTTGGTTAAACAACTTACATTTTGTGCAAATTTTGTCAGCCTTTCTAGGAAAAGAAATAAAAATATTGTGTGGGACAATGCAAAGGATTTTTCCACACCTTTAGGCTAAGCACAGGAATGAAAAGCAAAGTCTTATGTGTCAAGATTTTGCTCATTTTCACAACCCTAATTACAGACCTGTGAATTAGGTGCAGGAATAGCACTGATAAATTCTGTGTCATGTTTTACTGCCAGTCAAGTATTTTCACACATGAGTTATTATAAAAACCCATAAACTACCTGAAGGAGAAAGCAGAAACCTCACTGGAAAAAGATAGATGCATGTGTGTTGGCCAGCTGTTGTTCCACTAGGAGCCAATTTTATCCAGTACGAATTCCCACTGTAAAAGCTAATTTGGAAGCTGCTGTACTTTCCATCCGTGTAGATTTTGCAAATAGAAGATGAAGGGAAAGAGCATACAGTTCAGCAGGTGGACTTAGTCTACCCTGTGGAAGACAGGAGCTTGTGGAGAATGCTTAGATATCTTAAAGAGTAAAAATAGTAGTTATAGTCTGTTCAAATATGTTATATTACACTGATAAAGTATAAATCTGGTTTCAAACAGAACTGCCGGCCATTAAAGTAATTGTGTTCCTCATCTTTGGACAAGGAAATGTATCCTGGCATTGTCCAATAACACAGCATTTTAGAAGAATTATTTTAAAAATAAGACTAAAAGTAAAGAAGTACTCAAAAATTTTAGATCCTACAGAGGGGAAAAAAAAATACATGGAAAAAACCCCCCTGGGCTGAAAAGCCTGAAAACAAGGCTATTCAGTGTATTTTCCTTTGGCCGTCTGTCTTTGAACGTTTTCTGATCTACAGTTGCCAAAACCAACTGGTCTGGGGCAGAAAAGGCAAAAAGGGAATATGGAACTATAGTGAGAGAATGTTTGCAGAAAGGCTGCAGAAGATTAGAACAGAGATGAGGCAGCAGCTCTCTCTGGGCTTGGCGTTTGGTGAAAGGAAGCCCAAGAGAACCTAGAGTATGTCAAAAGATGGATGGAATATATTTTCTTTTTTGAACAGATCTGTACTTGGAAGAAAACATCGAGAAGTAGATGACTGTGGTTTTAATTTTCCCTATGTCTTACATGTTTGTGACAGCCTTTTGTAAATAGTGAACAATTTTAAAAATTGAAGTCATGTTAGAAGAGTGTGAGTGACGAATATGACTTCACCTGGGACCAAATTGAACTGGAGCTGTCCCTTGTCTAAAAAGGTACAGCACAAAGATTTCTGGGAGAGAAGAAGAAAACAGCTTAGTTTGGGCAAGAAGCTTAGTTTGGGCAAGAATACAGATTCTCCTTCCACAGGAAGTGAGGGAACATTGGACTGCTGGACCACTAGAAAGAAATTCCTCTAGCAGGAAGACATCCCTTAGTTGTCTACTACAAACATCCTTGTGTGTCCTGTAACACTACTTGTACTGTGGCAATAGAAGTAGCCACGATATTACCTTCCAGCAAAGGAATTTTGGTGCAAACTTTTAATACTGCACATTCTCACTAATCCTTAGTTTATGCTTCAAAGAAAACTCCATGAGACAAAAAGTAGGCATTCTGACTATACCCCTTATTTTTATTGCTCAGTCTGTTCTAAGGCACCTCCCAAGTCAAACTTGCAAGGCTCGGTTTCAAGTTACTCACGCTTTATGATAAATCTGAGAGTAGCACAAAGATTTAGGGCTTTTGTCCTTTCAGTAATGTTCTTATCTTTCAAGATCTGTGATAAAAAGTTGGACTTATCCAAGTTCCCTTGCATCACTATCTGTGTTTGAGGAAAGCTGTTTTTAGGAGTGTGGATACAATTCCTCTTGATTTTAGTTTGATAATAAAATCTTCTTGATTTTATTGGAAAGAGCATTGGCTTATGCTCTGAAATATTTTACCTTGTGGTTGAAAACCAAACTTTTGAGTTGCATATATAGTTTTGCTTAAACTCACATCACACTGTACGTGGACTTTCTGAAGTATTTTTATGGCAATTCTGCAACTTACCACTTGGTACAACTAACAAGGTAGATAGATGAGAACCAAAATTATTTCAAGTGTTGTCTCATAGGTAAGAACTGAAAGAATTAAAGATTTAATGGTTTAATTCTAGAAAACTGTAAGTGGCAATTAAGTCACTGTCATTGATCATACAATCTTGATCATATTTGAATTATTTCTCCAGACTGTTGTGGAGATACTTTTTCTTTCTTTGACTTATAATAGAGATATCCCAGGAACTGGAAGCCTGAAGGCTGGATGCTGAGATCAGATAATATGAAGAATGTGTAACTACTACACAGTCATTGCTATCTTCTGAAATAAAAATTTATTAAGAGAATTAAGAACATCCATGCTTGAAATTTCCTATGATCTGATCTTGGCTTATGATACAGAATAACTGGTTAACCTGCAGCTTTTTTCCAATGCAATTATGCCAAATTATCAAACTGAAGTATTTAGTAGTAGTAGTGAGACTGTACTAAAGATGTGCCAACACTGAGGACTGTAGCCCATTAAAACAACAAAAAACCCCAACAACAAAACCTCTGATAGACCATCCCCTGTGTTCCCTTAAGAGGTAAAATCCTTTATTTGCCCTCACTGGAGCAAGGGCAAACTGCCTAAGTAAGAAATATCGGAATGGTTTATGGAAGTGTTATCACTCTTCCCCCAGCTCGACTGAAATGACTCAGTATCTCAGCCCTGCCTGTCTGGCAGCAGAAACTCATGAGCCATTTTAACACTGCTTGACCCTGACACCAACAAATAAATCCCAAGAACTGAAAAGGACAGTTAGAGGGAGAAGTATAAAAAACATATGGCAAGAAGAAGGGATATGTCTGGTTTGTAATCTGAAGAAATACACCTTCAGATTTTCCCTCTTGCTCTGAGAATGCAACTCTTAATCTTCGTGCTGCCACAGAAAAGCTTGGTCACCCTTCTTAGATAAAACAGTCTACTTATCTCATCAATTCCCACTCACCCATTACTTATTTCACAAGTTAGAAAGCTGTCAGCATTGCATAAGAACCATCAGCATGAATATTTGATGACCACAGCTGCCATAAGCATAACAAATCTGATATACTGCTAGCAGCCATTAAATATTCTGTTTACTCCATAAATGTACACTTTTAGAAATCTGTGGAGAGATACTGTCCAAAGAGATTTGAAGCTGGGTATTTAATATGAATCTCAGTTTTGAATATAAATTATAGACTTCCCTGAGAATCTATACTACATTTACATCCTCAGTGCATATTTCTGCATTTAATGTGTGCTTAGAATGCGACATCATTTTTTGCTTCTGACTATTGTGAGATGAAATGCAGTGACTTGTCAGTTTACACTGTACTGGAATGCATTTGAAAGCCACATGAATATGTCTGTGTTTTAATAGGCACCAGTATTTTAAAAGGGCAGAATAATTTTAAATTGTTTTTTATGAAATACTAGGTTGAAATTGCATATTTTTCCAATTTTTAATCCTATTAGAACTTCAGCAGCTTTGCTTTTATGCACGAAAATCTCCCTGGATTTGTAAGCAGACTTTTTGTTTTGCTATCTATGTTTAATGTAGCAGAGATTTCATTTATCTGTTCTGAAATGTGCTCCAGTGGTTTATACAGTGAATACCAACAACTCTTTCTCTCAAGTTTAAGAGTTACTTTTAGATATCAAAAATCACACAAATTTTCAGCCTGATTTGTATTATATTTATTTTTTATTACAGAACTCAAAAACTGTTAATGGTTTCAATTAGAAATCCAGTCAAGAGTGTTTGTCATGGACCAGTGCTCAGCTTGTGAGACTTTCAAGTGAAGATGCCAAACTGAGGCAATGATCAGAAGAAAGTCTGGCACTCAGTAATTCCCCCATAGAGAAGCTGTTGGGCTTTCTTGAGAAAAAAAAAACAAACAAAAGAAGCTATTTATTTCAGTAAAGATATTGAGTACTAAGTCTTTCTTAAATTATTTTAATTCTGGTCTTGGAAAACAGGAAATGAAAATGGACAGTGTTCAGTCAGGGGCCAGAGCAGACAAGGATGGTTTTCCTGGGGGTGCCAAAATGAGCACCACACACAAATTGTTGATTTGAGGTCCAGCACACCATGGAAAGGGCAATAATATTCTTCCACCTTCTAAGCTGTTGTTCCTAAAGGCTGCAAGACAGAATGGAAAAATATTCCTGGTGATAGTTAACATGCATATTTTACCATTCGAGATGAAACCTCCTTCCACCAGGGTTTACACATTTACAGATTCCAAAGCTTGCCACATTTGCCAGCAACCTCTGTAAACCTTTTAGCCACACTAACTGCTCTGTGTACTTTTACAGACTTTTGTGGCCATATTTATGATGTGCATCCTTTATCTAACATCAGACTATTTTGCATAAATTTTAAAAGAAGCCCAGCTTAAATAGCTTTCAATTAGATGTATGTAGTTTAAAAACCCTAAACAGTGAGCAGAAAAACCTTAATGAGATTATCCTTACACTCATCAAAAGAAATAAAAAATTCCCTGGTTCAGCTGTGTCTGTCAAAAAGCAGGGCAGTAGTAGCAGTCTGAATTCATCATGCTGTGTTGCCTTAGGAAAACTGACCTTTTCTTCTTTGCAAGCAAAGACTGTGGATCTGATTGAGCTGGACATCTTAAATCTGCATCTTTGAAAGATTTGTTGACACCATTTGAGTAGACAAGGAAAACAATGCAAAATGTTCAGAATGAACATGAAGTATCAACTGTATCTTTTAAAATTATTTTTCTCCTCCTTGCCAGTGTTTCTAGTATCTCTCTAGGAGCTTGAAATTAAACCATTTCCCTGTTGATTTGGGTTGACTTTTTCCAATTGAAAAGAAAGAAAAGAATATGCTTTTCCTTTTTTCTTCTTTTCCAGCATTGCAAAAGCCCCACATTATTCTCTTCAAAGAAATCTGATAAGTGATTTAGCACAATATAAAATGTTATGTAAAAGCGCTAAGAAATATTCTCATAAAAGCCATTTGAGAACAAAAAAAGAGACAAAAACAAATGTTTCAGCCAACATTTCCAAAGGAGAATCTATCATTTTTATTATTATTATTTTTAGACTCAATCTTTTTCCTCATTCAAGCACAAGAAGAATTAGCTTTTCATATGCATCTTATGCCAGAACCCAGGCTGGGAGCAAGGTGTTTGTCTGATCTTCAGCATTTGATATGCTGGAGTTGAGGATCCTAATGGGAAGGAACAAGGCTCAAAGCAACATTACAACCCTGGTCTTCAGGAGAGCAGGCTTGGGACTTGGATATGCTTGGAGGAATCCTACAGGAAATATCCCTGGAGAGAAGAGTGGTCCAGAAGAGCTGATTGATTTTCAAAGGTCGTCTGTTCCCAGCACCAGAATGGTCCATCCCAATGAGCAGGACATCAAGCAAAGGTAGCAGGAGATCTGCATGGATGAACGAGGAGCTTCTTACCAAATTAAAATGTAAAAGGGAATTATACAAAAAGTGAAACCATTTACAGGTGATCCAGGAGGAATAGAGACACTGAGAGAGCATGATTGGGGTAAGAAAAGCCCATATGGAGTTGCATCTTTAAGGGTAACAAGAATAGCTTTCCTGGGTACATTAACAGGAAAAGGAAAACTAGGGAAAATATGGGCTTGGTGCTATTTGGGGCAGAAGGGCAGAAGACTTGGTGGCAAAGGACATAGAAAAGGTCAATGCCTTCTTCCCACTGGATTTTACTGTAAGACTGGACTTCAGCAGTCCAAGGGCCCTGAGAACAGAGGGAAAGCCCAGAGCAAGGGAAATGTGCTCTTGGTGCAAGAGGATTGGGTTAGGGAGCATTTAAACAAACTGGACACACTCGAGCCCATGGGAACTGGCAGGGTGCACTCACAGGCATGGAGGGAGGTGGCTGATAAATTGTGAGACTGCTCCTGATAACCTTCAAAAGGTTCTGGCTTTTGGGAGTGGTACTTTAGGAGTGGAAGAAAATGTCACTCCCTGTCTTCAGGAAGAAGGATCTGGGGAGCTACTGACTGGTCAATCAGCCTTACTTAGATCCCCAGGAAGATGATGGAATAACTCATCCAGGAGATAGTTTCCAAACATATGAAGAACAAGTAGGTGACTAGGAGTCAGCATGGACTTCAGAAGAGCAAACTGTGCTCAATCAATCTGATAGCCTTCTACAATAACATTAGTGCTTTAGGTTATTGATAGGCAGTACAAGGGAGGGGGTTAGATAATTTTAGCAGGAACAAAAGTGGGAAAATAGCAGGGCAAATGTATAAAAAGGGCTGTCCATAACCTGTTGGCTGGTCAGTATGGTTGTATGGCTGTGCCCTCCAGCTACATTCTGTCCTGAAAAACCTGAGACTGTTTCATGCATAGAAGGCTTAAGATGGGCCTTGTGTGTAAAAATATCTGAAGGAAAGATGTAAAGTGTCAGGCTCTTTCCAGTGTTGCCCAGTGATGGGACAAGAGAGAATGGGCACACACTGAAACACAAGAATATACATTTAAGCCTTCACTCTGAAAGTGGAACACTGGGATAGGTGTCCAGGGAGGTTGTGAAATCTCCATCCTTCAAAATGCAACTAAAAATGGCTCTAAGAAACTGCTCATAGTTGTCCCCTCTTTGAAGGGAGGTTGGACTGGATGATCTCCAGAAGTCCCTGCCCACTTCATCAGTTTTGCAGTTTGGTGGCATCAGTGTAGCTGAGATGCAGCACAGCAAAAGTTGGGAACCCAAGACATCCTGTCCTGTACTGTCACCTCCAACAGCTCCACATTTGCCAAAGGGATTGGCAAGTGCATCTCTTGCCTCTGAGGGAGTGTCCTGGTTTTGAAAAGCAAAACCAGTGACACACTCCAAGTCAGAAATACAATTTATTAGGAAAAGGGAAAATAAAACAAAAAGGAAACAAAATACATGCAATAAGGAAAAAGAAAATCACTGACAGAGTCAGAATATAACCTGACACCCTGTTGGTCAGGGTGTTGGTAGCAGTCCAGTTGCAATGGTGGCTGCAGCCCTCCTGGAGTGGCAGTTGTGGCTCTGTTGAAGCAGTGATCCTGGAGAAAGGTGCAGCCCTCTGCTGAAGGTCCAGTGGTGATGGATGGGCCTGTTCTTCCTCTGGGAGTCCAGTGGAAAAGGCTGACTTGGTGTTCCAAGTCTCAGGTTTTTATCCAGGTAGAGGGGCTTGGTTCCCCCCCTGTATGGAGCATTTCCCAATGGGATGACGGAAGTTTATCAGTGACTTAATGGCCCATTAGCAGAAGACCTATCCCTGGAGGGAGGATGGGTCATGGAAGAGATAAGGAAACTGCTCTTGATGGTTTCAGCTGGCTATCAACAGAAGATCACATCACTACCCCCATCCCAGTTCCAATGGATGGTAATAGAATAACACACACCAATTACATTTTATACTGCAACCCATGACAGGAATGGAGCAGAAGAGGTGACAAGGAAGGGCTGCAGCTTGCCCCTCATAAGAGGCAGTGGGGAAGCTTCAGCTGTGCTCCCAACCCTGCAAGAGGTGTTGACACCTTCCTGCTGCTGCACATCTCTGCCCCGCACCCTGCCCCAGCGAGGCACAGCTGCCTCTTGGCATGCGCCTGGTGTGAAGCCTCTTCACGGAATTGCGGAATCTTTGGGCTGGAAGGGACCGTAAAGACCACCTAGTTCAAACCCCCTGCCATGGGTAGGGGCATCATCCACTAGATAAGGTTGCTCAGGGCCCCATTCAGCCTGTGCTTGGATGGGTTAGGGTGTCCAGGGGTGCTGCTACAGAAATAAGACACAGGCACGAGCACCTTCCCCAATTTGCAGGAAGTGCTGCAGCTGGGTGCATCTCCCAGACCACTGCCAGCATGGCAGCTGCCCTTGCCTGGCCACACTGCTTGATCCAAAGGGGGAGGTCACTTGTGAGGGTCCAGATGCCCTTTACACCCCCTTCCCTGCCACAAGCCAGGCTCCTCTCAAGAGGCATCCCACTTTAGCATAGGGTAAACATTATTTAATCTAGTAAAATTCTGTCAGATTGCTCTAGACTCTTTAAAAAAAAAAGAAAAAAATAGGCTGCCTGCTAATTTTGGGCAGTTGTTACTGAGACAGTTAAATCCAAGGGGAATTTTATTGGCCTTCTGTAATGCAAGTTAAATATAGGGGCAGCAGGAATTTCCCTCCAGGCCAGATAGGTCTCACATAAAATATTTGAACTTTGCAGGCATGCACACCCCATAAGGCAATGCTGACTATTTCACCCAAGTAACAACACACTCTCCAGTATTGCAGCAGCCCTGTGTGTGTGAGGGTGGCTGATTCCCTTTGTCTGTGTTTCATTCTTATGCTACCATGACAAAGTCTGTGTACCATCATCATTACTCCGACCTGATCATTCCTCTTCTTTGATCTTTTCTAGCACCGTGAATGAATTTCTAATTCATACTTACTCCTTTGTGTGAAATTATTTCAATAATTTCATCTGGGCTACTCCACATTTCCACCAGCACACCCAAGAGAATTCTCAGTTTATTTACTTATTTTGTAAAGTCCTGGAATTTACTCTCTCATTCATTAAAATTCCATGGGAGATGTTTATTTTGCCTAGCACTCAGTGTAAAGTTAATTTGAAACAAAATAATAGAAAAGGAAAAAAAAAAAAAAGAGAGAGGGAATGGGTATCTGCATTTGCATTTCCTTCTCCTTGATTAAAGAAACTAATTGATCTGTCCTGGAAGAGCTCCTCTTTGGACAAACCAAAGATCTCCACACTTTGTGCATACACCTAAAAGTCCCCAGAAAAATGTTTCTGTTCCAGTGTGAACTACTACTCACATATAAGTACTCACAGACATCTTGCAGCCCAAAGAGGAGGGGAACAAAAGATGTCTGGTATGAAAGAGCAGGTCAGTGGAAATGCTCCTAGAGACTTTTCAGATATTTCTCAAATGAGCTCACTGTGTTAATCACTGTACTTTTTTTTTTTTTCCTTGCAATAGTTGTGTATTCTGGTAGAGTACAAGAGGAGTGTGCTACAACCAGGCCTGGATTTTTTGTGTGCCTTACAATCCTGGCCAAAAAGGCACGCTCTCTTGAATTTTTTTTGTAGTCTATTCACAGGTAAACTGAGATCCCAGACTGCACTAAAAAGATGCATATTGCTCCAAACAGTACCTGTCTTGGTAGCAAGATACTAAGTGGATTAAATATGTAATGTTTTCCAAAGGAATGAGTGTGCTTGTAACAGATACAACTCTTCAACCTGACATTTCTGCAGGATAAAGGAAGACAAAGAGTTCCCATTAGCTTTCCTCTCTTCAGCAGTACATGTCACTGTGAATGGAAGTTCACAAGTAATTAGATACCTTAAGGATGAGGTTCCCAGAGAATATTGATTTTTAAATAGTGAACATACTTTCCTGCTTACTTTGTTCAGCACAGATTTCTCCTTTTCTGTCTGCAGAAAACCTTGCTGGGGGCATATTTTCACTTGCCTTGGCCATACTGATGCAAACTGGGTGCCACAGTAGAGAGGTTCAGGTCTAATGCAAGTGCTTGCTTTAAGTATGGGCTGTGGAGCTGGGGCTCTCATTGTAAAACTGCATCCAGAAAATCAGAATTTGGAGGGGAATGGAGAATGGGGCTGCCATACTTATAAACACCTACAGGCTGAAAGATTTTAGACAATCTGGAACACCTTGTCATTGGGTGTCTCAAGAATAATATTAATAATTTATTTTATTATTTAAACTATTTAAATGGTTTAAATAAAACCCATGGGAAATCTGTGTTCCCTGTAGCTTGAAGGAACAGATTGTGCCTCAGTTTCCTTCGATGGGAGTTCCTTCAAGGGGGACTCCTGTCTGCTCTTCTTTTGGGGAAGAAGACCGTCTAGTTTGTTGTAACTGCTGGAGGTAAATTAGTTAATAACATGAAAAAGCAATACCTACAAGAGAAAGGACAATATATACACCCAGTTAAACTCAGGATTTGTTCCAGAGGTGAAGAGATGAAAAGCCATACAAGTCCATTTCTTTGTTTTGTAAGCTGTATTTTCTGATAAGCATCATTTGAAGTCTATGCTTATCCTGTTCTAATCTTCCTCCAGTAAAATAAATAGTAAAAATAAGTACTTTTAACCCATCTTTGTGCCATCAGCTTTTTGGTATTTAAAGAGAAGTGAGTTTAAAGTAATCATCTTGTACAAGGGAGAAGTTTTATTGTCTCAATCCTGTCTAAGAGCCTTTGTTTCAAAAATATTACTCTGCAGCATTCTCCTGTACCTCCTGCAGATACTAATAACACTGTGTCGCTCAGACCAGACTATCAAACGGATTTACCAAACTAACTGCAGAGTAGAATTAATTGAATCTTCCTCACAGTCGAGTATCTTATCGTCCACGCGCAGCAGGTAAGTTGGGCAATTGCTGTAAAAACTGAAGCCATCTGCGTGTGCTTAATGGTGATAAACAGAAGTAATTTCTGTCAAAAACATTTGATGCAGCGTTCCTTCATGGACAGAGCTCCTCCATCCTCAGTTTATTTTCCTGTCCACCTTAAATCAGATACTTTTACTGGTGAGCTCAGCTAACCCCAATAGCTGTAGCTCTGCTACCTGCCGTGTGAACACCTCCAAGCCAAGAGGACCAGGTAACTGTGCCTGTGTCCAGGAGAAAAAGGCTCCCACCACAGTCTAGGCATGTCAGCAGCCCCAAGAAGGGAAGGTGTAGAGTGCAGACAGGCCTGTCCCGAGAAGCTGGCACATCAGCAGCAGCGCTCAGACACCGTGTGACATTGCTGTGCCCGATCTGCTTTCTCGCCATCCTCCTGCAAAGCTGCAGCCACCAGTTTTGCAGTGAATTGTCTTCTTGGAAGTGACAGACCAGGAAATTCTGATTGAAACACCCACTTAGCAGGCTCTTCTCAGTTACATGCAGTCTGCATCAATCAGTAAAGCTGTGCTATGAAAAGTCATTTCATTTTGCGGAGCATTTTGATATTGCAAAATCTGGTTTCATTTCAAATTGGAATGAAACCTAAATTTCAACGTTTTTACCATGAAAGGAAAAACCCTTGGGTCACTGCATTTCTGGCAGTCTGCTGAGCAAGGGAAGATGCTGGATACCTTCAACCTCTCATCCCAGGGCTTTCCATGTGACTGGCAGGACTGGGACCAGTGAGCCTGAAAACCACAGGGTCTCCCATTTTCCCAGGCAGCTGCAAGGCTGCAAATCAATGATTCAATTCATCGTTCCCCAGCAGTCCACACGGTGATCTCTGGGGAACTTGGTATTGCAGCTCTTCTCTCCTTCCTCCTTGTGTGACTTGGTCCAGTCTGCTGCATCTCTTTGCTTCATGCCTTTGGATTTCTCGATGCATTCCCCAAGTGCAGACCCTCTCTGTGCATCCCCTTATGAGAATTGGGACCTTGGTATTCAGTCAGCCTTGGTATTCAGTAGGAGTTTTGGAGCTCAGTGCCAAGTTTATAAGCAAAAACTTTGTAGCTGAATTCCCTTTGGTGCCAGCTCAGATCTTTAGTCAGAGCGAACTTGACCTCTGTGTAATGGTTTGCTCCTGCTGATGGAGATCCTGAGACTGGTCTCAGGTCTCAGAGACTCCCTGATGGCTTAATCAAACTCTTTCCCAGAGCACCAAAGATATTCTGTAGATATTCTGGCAGGCTGCCTCCTCGGGGACACATGATAGCTGAAGTGAATACTGCAGCCTTTGCATGAGGTTTCCAACCACATCCCAATCCTCCCCCTTACGGCTCCCTCAACACTATTTTAGGCAGCACAAGAGAAATACAGATCTAGGCAAAACAATAACATGTCTGTGTGCCATACCATGCCTCAATTTTCTCATCATGCTGGACATTTTTGAGAGTTTTCTGGGGTCTTGCTCTCAGAAATGCAAAGCCTCTTATCTCTGGACCAATAGTTTTCCTCTCTCTTTTGTGAGCCCTAACCCCTTCTTTCTATCATCATTTATAACAAACAGTCAAAATTATGCCTCTTTGCACTATGTTATCATCTTTGGACTATTTTATTTTATCATATCTATTGCATGCCTTTATCATATCTATTGCACTGTCTAAATCTGTTGTGGCAGTGGCCCAGTGACCCATCTAATCCCTTACCAAAGACAGAGCTTCACCTCTCTGTCACCCACAGTATGCAGATTTCACCACCCATCCATTACCCAAGAAAGATTTCTGAAAACAGGAGGGTCACATAGCATCAGCAACTGGACATTTTCTGTAACCAGTCTCTTCAGAGGGTTTAGTGTGCATGAGTCAGCTTTCTCCAATGGGCAGAAAACGCTTCCTTCAGACAGTTTCTTACCACTTGTGCTTCACTTGGAGAATGGGAATGACAAGTTGAGATGACTGGAAGAGCAAAAAGGGTTTCTAAGATTGTGAGAGTTTGCCACCCTTCTCAACTATGAATGTACCTGAGGACATGAGACGCTGCATCAGACTATTGTGTGAACACAGACTCATTCTACCTCAAGAGCCAAACCACACTTTTAAGGGCCTTGTCTGAGCAGCTTCAACTCCACCTGAAGACAAGAAGGGTCAAAGCTGTTTAACATTTCTGAAAAACCTAACATGCACTGGCTTATGTTGATGTTCAGCCGAGGGCTTAAACAATACAGTCCTTTCTCTCCCTCTGGAGCATTGGGCAAGTCTGTTTTCTTGCAACAGCACAGAACAGTACTAAGAATTTATATATTATTTGCAAGGTGACAGACATTTGATGGAAACCTCCATATGCAGGTCTGGATATAGGTCTGCTTTTGTGATTGTTTTTTTGTTTGTTTAGTTGGTTAGTTCGTTTCGGTTTTGTTCTGGTTGTGGGCTTTGTTTGTTTGTTTGTTTGTTTGGCCATCTAGAAACTTCCTATGTTGGACTATCTAGAAACATTCTGGAGGATACCAGAAGAGCTTAGTTTATAAATACTTAGTTTATAAATTGGTGTATAAATACTGGGTAAACAGTGGAGAGATCACTGACATGAAAAGACTAGGTTAGTTAAGAAATTTCACATTGGAAGAAAGGTGTTTCTGAACAGTTTTTTTTTTAGAGGAAACTATAGAAAGAATTGCCTTCGCCCTTCCTTCCTTGGCCCTTCCTTTTAAAGACAGAGCTTTGTTGTTTATACGAATTCAGACACAGTGTGTCTGCAAGCCACAGCAGGGAACAATAATCAAACACTCAGAAAATCCTCCCAGCTCTAAGGTCCTGGAAGCATCCTTTCCACAAGGGTATGGGCTATTGAACTGACAGAAAGCTGATGGAAAAGGAATGTTATTTGAACTTAAGCCTGCTCATGGTGAATTCATCTGAAAATTCAAGCAGATGACTTCAGGGAAATTATTATTATGTTGCCTGCTTAGCTGCAGCTGTGATTTCCTTTTTGCATAGTGCAGACAGAGTTTTACAGAATGTTTCCCAGCACCTTCTGTAGTAATTGACAGCTATATGTAAACCATGCTTATTGTTTCAGATAGCACAACATCTTAATTGCAGGTTTCAGATTAGAAATATATTGAAAAATGTATAGACCAATAAAGCAGTAAAGTATTTAGAATTTGTTTCACTCATTATTTTTTATATGTACTCTTGGCTATATTCTCCTTCTATCACATGCATGTGAACTCAATTGGTGTTTAATGGAAGCTTTGTGAAAATGCTGAGGAAAAACCATACTTCTCTGAAATTCAAGTAGGACTTTGATATCAGGTTGTAGCATATGAGAGACTTTCTGTCCAAAGGAACATTGTCTGTCTTATTTCCTTTGCCCTGTTATCTTTGGAGATTATTTATTTTTAATAAGGCAATGGCATCAAAAAATTGCAGAGCTAGATTGTGCTGCCTACGCAGAACAGTGTGTAGGAGTCTAATGACTGTTTTTCCTCAAAAAAAGGTCCTGCAAGTATGCAAACTGCCCCTAGATGACCCTGCCAGGATGAAGGCTGAATCATAGAATCATTTAAGTTGGAAAAGACCTTTAAGAGCACTGAGCTCAACCATTTACCCAGCACTAGTGAATCCACCACTAAACCGTGTCCTCAGGTGCCACCATCTACACTTCTTTAAAATATCTCCAGGGATGGTGACTCAACCACTTCCCTGGGCAACGTCCTAATGTCACGTCTAAATCTCCTCTGACACAACTTGGGGCCGTTTCCTATTGTCCTAGGGCTTAGTACTTGTGACACAACTGACTCCCACTTACTACAACCGCCTTTAAAGTTGTGAAGACAAACTAAACCTCTGCAGAAAGTTTGCTGCAGGAATGATGAGGCAGAGGAGACAGAAAAAATATTTGGATATAAAATCCCTTTCTCCATTAAGAGGATTCTTACAAAACAGGCTTGAATGGAGGATTGAGGGACTTACATTTTTTAAATTGTAACACAAAATCTGAAACACCATCACTAATCCAGTAGACCAGCAATAATCAGAGAGCAAGAGAATACTGTATGACACTGGAAAGGATGTTATGCAGATGATGTCATTCTTTCTTTGAATGAGTGCTATTAATCTGCATCTGAAGCATAAAACCATGAGGTAATGGAATACATTAATTACTGCAAGCTGCCAGTGTCTCCAGACCAGTGGTTACCAATGTTTTTGGAGCCAGCCTATTAGCATGTTTCCTCCCAGCCCTTGTCCCCAGCGGATGACTTCTACCTTTGCCCATATCAGCTGAAATTTTCCCATTTCATCTTGCCAGATGGAGGTTTTACTGCTCTCCCGTGTCCCAGCTCCCCATGCTCCTGCTAGTTTTTCTTACAGCCAGCTCCCAGGCACAAGGCCACAGACCCCAGCAGAGCTTACTCACTTGGCCCTTTGCACTGTACTGAGCCTCACCTTCAACGTGGACATACCTCACCAGCTGGGAAGAGAAGTCCTAAATTACCTGAATCATTCTGCTAGCTCAGCAGGAGAGCTGAAGGGAATGTGAATGCAGAGGATCAGGGTGGTGTGTTTTCCATCACAAATTCTGGAAGTGCATGAGAGCTCTCTGGTAGGAGCTCATTATTGCATACTTCCAGGTCCTCGGCACTCGCTCAGGAGGGAACCTCCGGGGATTTTCAGAGCATTGTGTAAATGGCCTTGCAGAGCAAGCTATCAGCATTCCCAGAGTATGTCCAGAACTAATAAATTCTACTAAGGCAATAGCTCTTCCATCTGTGTCGGAGTTTTTTCCTGGTTAGTTTCTTAGGTCAGGTTTTTTTGGTCATATTAGATTGTACATCCTTTGAAGCATATTTTGTAATGTCTAATGTAAGTACAGGCAGATAGCTGATCCTGATACTCAATACAGGTTTTATAGTAATGTATTAGAAGGATAAAGATAGTCCTGGCTATTTTTATAGTGGTGTAAGTGCCAGGTCTCTGACCCCAAGGTCTGGCCTGCCATTCCCTGAGGGCTGGAGCTTAAGCTCTCAAGTTGTAAGCAATCAAGAGACATTATTTGTGCAGCTGAAATGCTAAGGTACTTAAGGTGTCTAAGATCAGGTCAAGCTGTCTGTAAGGACAGAGCCAGCAGCAGCTGCAACTCAAGCCTTGGGTTGAAGGGACAAAACTAGACTGAGTCCCCTTCTTTCCATCTTCAATAATCCATCCAGGTGTCACCAGCCAAGCAGCTGGTAGTTCCAAGAGAGAGGAGAAATTATGGAAGAGAAGTCTGGCAACCAGGGTTCAAGGGATAACTGAGACAGGAAGCCTAAAGGAAGATGACAAGCTTGATAAGGAAATGGAAAGGGAGGATGAGTATGGGACTGGGAGAGTAGAATCAGAATTGGTTCAACACTGCGAGACAGTTTGGAAAATCAGAATGGCAGTGGGACAGGAGAAAGTACTCGGGTAAGAAAAGGCAGAAGACTGGAGCTAGATGAGGGGACTACAGAGGCACTCTGGTGGGCTGAGAAACTTTTTAGAAGGAAGCTTTGGGGTAGAGCTGCAACTGTCTGGGCAAGGAGGCAAAGGCACAGCATTCATCAGGGGCAGGAAGACTGTAGAGCAAGGGGATGCTTGTGAAGCAGAAGGACTGAGGGGAGGAAGACACTCAGGTAGGGGAAAGCGTAGTTTGGCAAAGAGCCTCAGAGGGGGAAAAAAGGAAGGGAGGAAGGAACAGATTCAGCTGACAAGGAGAAATAGATAGGGCTGAGGAATGCCAAAGGAAAAGAATCAAAGGAGAAACATAATTGCGGGATGGGACAGCCCGTCAAGCCTAGGAAGGAAAAGCAGAAGAGCATGTGTCCCAATGGACATCAGTGATAAATGGTGTCCCTCAGGGGTCTGTACTGGGACCAGTGGCATTTCATAACTTCATTAAAGACAGACAAAGGGATTGAGCCCATACTCAGCAAATGGGCAGATGACAGCAAGCTGGGTGGTGCAGCTGACACACCTGGAGGACAGGATGCCATCCAGAGGGACCTGGACATGCTTGAGAAGTGGGCCCACAGGAATCTCATGAGGCTTAACAACATAAGTCCTGCACATGGTGTGGGACAACCCCTGATAAGCTAGGGGATGAACAAGTCAAGAGCAGCCCTGCTAAGAAGGACTTGGGGTGCAGGTGGATGAAAGGCTGGACATGACCCAGCAATGAGCACACACAGCCCAGAAAGTCAAATGTATCCTAAGCTGCATCAAAGGCAGTGTGGGCAGCAGGGGAGGGAGGGGATTCTGCCCCTCTGCTCTGCTCTTCTGAGACTACACCTGGAACACTGCATCCAGCTCTGGGATCCCCAGCACGGGAAGGACATGGACTTGCTGGAGCAAGTACAGAGGAGGCCACCAGGATGATTAGAGGGTGGGAGTACCTCTCCTATGAGGAAAGGCTGAGAGAATTGTGTTCATTCAGCCTGGAAAAGAGAAGGGCTCAGGATGACCTAACTGCATCCTTCCAGTACTTGAAGGGAATGTACAAGAGAGATGGAGAGAGACGTTTTACAGGGGCATGTAGTGACAGGACAAAGGAGAATGGATTCAGAATGAGAAAGGGTAGGCTTAGGTCTGATACTAGGGAAAAATTCTTGAGCATGAGGGTGGTGGGGAACTGGAACAGGTTGCCCAGAGAAGTTGTGGCTGCCCCATCCCTGCAAGTGTTCAAGGCCTGGCTGCTTGGGGCTCTGATCAACCTGGTCTAGTGAAAGTTGTCCCTGCCCTTAGCAATGAGGTTGGAACCGGATAATCCCTGAGGTCCCTTTCATACCAAACAATTCTATGATTCTATGACTCTGCATGCCTCTTGCAGCATATATTTCTTTGGTTCATATAGTGTCAGCAAATAACACTGAAACCCACTGGCAAAGTGTGGGTGTATGTGTTTGTGGACGTGTTTGTGGCATACACACACACATACACAAATGTGCAAACTAGGTGAGAGCCTGTCAGATATACCAGGCAATGGTCAAACACTAATGAAAATTGTCCTTTAGTTAAAGTGGGTGATGTCTTCAGGAACAGTATGCAGGCTTTTGTGTGCTGGGGTACTGAGAGAAAGGAGGAGCACATTTCTGGGCATTTAGTGTGTTTTTATAAATGTAGGAAATAATGACCTTTTTTTACATTTTATTTTTCTTTGTTGATGTTTAAAAATATCAAGTCCTTACTTTTTGCGTAACGCTAGAATTAAGGTTGCAAAATGCTCTCAGTCCTGAGACCTATAATTTTAACTGCATCATCATACATACTTTTTCCCTCAGGACACTTGTTTGCTAAAGACACAGGATGGATCTGCTCTGGGACACATCCAGGGTCCCCTTCCCTGTTCTATACAGAAATTGGGAAATGGGTATTGCATGAGACAAAGAACTGAGGATAGAGTCTAGAGATTGTCAGAGTTGTATCTTGGTTCTGCTCTAATTCCTATATGATGTTAATCAAGCTTTGACAGTTTGACAGCTTATTTAAGCAAGTGTGTTTTTATATACTGTACTCCAGATTTCAGCTGCTGATGCTTGTGTTTGCTGCAAAAGTCAATGTAAATTCCTCCCTTGACAAGTAAAGTGATGTATAATGCTAAAGCTTCTGAAAAAAAAAAAATCAAACTGGGCATTTAAAATTAATGAACAAATGGGTATTTGTGATACTAGAGTGGTGGGTGTTATGGGTATTAGTAATTCTGTCTCCACCACAGGGTTTGAGTGGCACCATTACTAAGGCTTTGGTACCATGCCTTGAGCAATATGGCAAAAAGGAATATTGAACAGGAGCTCATTAATGGTGCAATCACACACAATTTTCTGGCTGCAGCAGATCCTGTCTCACAGGTTGCTGACCTCTCAGGTCTGCTGGTAGAAGAGCACATCTCACTGTTCCTTGGCTTTGCAAAAATTATCTGCCTTAGCGTGGGCACTGCTTTGACTGCCATTTAAACACACACACACACCCCCGTGCTGCCCCCCCAGAAAAACGGATCATTTGACAGAATTTGAGTTAGGAAATGACTACAGATGGAGCTGTGCTGGCAGATCAGAAAGTGTGATCATGTCCCTGGTAGAGAAGGGGTGATGAGCAGCTGGTGGTAGCGCCAGGGCAGTGACTCTTTCTTGGGACGAGCTGTGATCAAAACACATCTGATCCTGTTTCACTGGGGTCCCACCCTCAGCCACACACAGAGCATGGGTTGGCCACAGCAAAGGGGCACAGCACAGTTGGGCTCCAGTACTCACTACACAGGACTAAACTACACTGCACAGGTGACAATTCTTGTGGTGTTTCCCAACTGCTAAGTGGTTAAAGTTACTTATGGTGTGAAATGTGTTCTGAGCACATTTTTATATGTCAGTGCATGTGGAAATACATGTTACATAAGGTTTATGTGTGCCATGCATATGTATGGAAATATATTTTTGCTGCTTTTTCTTCACTATGTGCGTGGAAGTACTCAAGGGGCAAATGAATCTATCCTATGGCCCAGTCAAAATTACAATGAGTCTATCAAGTAGACCTCACAGAGAACATTTAAATCCCGTAGGCATTTCAGAGACACTTACTAACTTCTGGTGCTCCTTAAATATTAACAGCTGCTTTGGACTGTTGGACAAAAGATCATTTGGAAAGTGTTTTGTGCAGATCCATGACATAACGGTGTCATGGTGCTGAAAAGGAATGGTTCCTTTAATCAAATAATTGTGTAATATATTTGATTCACATGGAGTTGCTAAGTAGTGTGTCCCAAGTCTCTAGAGCAGACACAAGGCGTAACTGGGGTGAAGGGCTGGGGGTGGTGGGAGATGAAAAGGGAAATGTTTTTTAAACCACACCCATAACCTGAATCTTAGGCCAGACTTGGACAAAACAAGTTTCCTAACTGAAGGTGGGTGGAGTTTGAAAGCTTCTTTGATTTGTGCCAAGTGGTGATTCCAAGAGCAATTTGAAAGGAGAAGCAAATAGGCTGAGGGCAGCAACCAAGCATCGACTAGTGGTGAGGATGCCCTAGTCTTAATCCTTATGCCATCTTCAGAGAAGATAAAAGGATATATAAGGTGCTCTGCTAACTTCATATTAGCAAGTTAGGCAACTCCCCCAGAGTGAAGCCAGATGGCTTTCAGGACATTTTGGTTTGTCTCTGCTATTCCAAAAGACTGTAGTGAAGATACGTGGGCTGAGCTGGGAAACCTGCCCCTCTGCTCTGGTGTACCTTGAGTGATTTTCATGTATGAAATGCATCTGTTTTGATTGAGAAGAATTTACCAATGGCAAGGAGGCTTGACATTGGCAGAACTATCATTCCCACCACCTGGTACAGTTTTCTGCACTGAAAAAAGGATTGAAAGGTAGTTAGAGCTCAAGACCTGTTTTATAAAAATTTTAAAGATGAGAGGTGCACTGCTACAGTGACATGGGTGTTGTGCACAAACCTCGAAATGCCTTACAAGACACTTTACTACTTCACCACACAAACCTTCCCTGAGGCAACTAATTTTGCCTCTCGGGAGAAAAATAATCTATTCTTCTTCGAATGAGAAAAACTGAGTTTAAAAATGGAAATCATCTTCTGACAAACTGCACCACAAAGGTGGAGAATGCTTCCTGTGGCACTTTTCATGTGATAACCTAGAATAAATGCCAGTTGGTTGAAGAGGCTATCCACATGGTAACCATTCATACTATGTACAAGTGATGCAATTGATTTTTGTAATCCCAGACAAAAGTAGACTCTTCTGAAGCATTGTCAGCCTGTGAAAAGCTTCCAAAGACCAAAGCTGCTGCTGAAAAGCCAATGGTGTGGCCAGCTTCCAGCTTGGCATCTGCTGCAAATGTTCCATCTACCTAAAATTGCCATTATAACATAGTTAGAAAAGGCGTTTTTCATTTCCTGCTCTGCACTGATGTGTAGAGTTACTGTGTGCTGTTAGCAACTAAGTGCTAGTTTTCACTTCAGGAACAGATGCCTTTTATTGAAGGCTGGATCCTGGCAGCCCCTCCGTAATCACAGAGATAGAAAAGGGTGCAAGAAGCTGCCTGGACTCAAATGTGCATGTGTGATGCTCTTTCTATCAAGTTTGGTTTTTTCTTTTCACTGTCCTCATCTTTGTTTTCTCAGATGTGAGGAAGAACAACTCATTAAGTGAGAAGAGGAGCTCTCACTGCATCTCTCCAGCGCATGAGAGTGTTCCTGGATGCAGGTAGCTGCAGTCCCTGCCCAAATTTTCTCTGTGTGAAATTGTTGGTTCACACCTTATGGGCTGTGCTGTATTGTGCTCTGTAGTTTCTGAAATATTTCAGACCTCTTCCATTAAGACATATTAAGCAGCTGTCAGTCTCTAAAGATCAGGGCATGATAGGCACTAGTGGTGGCCAGAGTTTAGTGTGAATCAGATTAATTTTCTCTGAAGCAATTTGAGAAGCTGAAACTGTCCTTGTCCTCTCCCTGGATCATCTCCTCCTGACAGTGGTCATGAATCATCCCTGAATAACTCTTCCGTAGAGGTGGTTTTGACGTTCTGTTGAGTCATATGTGCAATCTTGGGAGGGTTTGCTCCATGCTGACTCCACACCTGCATTTTCCAGGACAACCCAGTGGGAATTGCTCATGGTGTCCTGCACGCAGTGCCATGCACCATTCTTGGTCACCCCCACCTCTTTTCAAAGGTAATGTAGCTTTGCAGCATTCTTGCTTTCCAGGTTTTAGCTAAGCCAGGTCATAAGCACATGTCTACTGTGGGGCTGTCTCTGCTGGTTGAAGAGAATACCTCTGCGAGGCACTGGTGACTGTTCAAGTGCAGAGGTCTCCATTCCCACTGATCAGCCAGCAGGTGGAAATATGTTTACATACACCAATACACCATTTGCTTCTTTACAGAATGAACTCAGTTATCTCAAGCCACTGAAGAAGGCAGTCTAGCCCACATGCAGTGGAGCAGCTCAAGCAGTGTCCTCACAACCCCTTCTGCTGGCAAAGAAGGAGCTGTGGACTTCAGGTGGGGCTCCGACACACTCAGTCACAGCTGAAAAATTAACATGAATAGAAAACATTTATCCATGGCCTGGAAATCCATCTGACTTCAACCTGGTCCATTTGAGGTAATGGTAGTACATGGACAGGATTTTAAATATTGAAAGATTCCAACATAAGCTAAATTAAAAACTAATTACACAAACTTGCAATGAAGAGAGAAGAATAAACATAATAACTGAACTCTATTAAGGGATTTGCATTTCTACAGGAACATTTGCAAAACTAAATGTTTTAAAAATTGTTTCAGATAATTTGGCCAGGAATAATTATCATATAAAATCAGACTGTAAACACAGAGAAAACCAATTTAAGCTGAGACATGAGGTAAAGTAAGCTATTAATAAGAATCATTGTTTCGTATTTTGTATAGTTTTTTTCAACAGCCCTGAAATGTCTTACTGAAGGATAATTAGAATATAATCTTGTTCCAGGAAATCCAGCACTTGCAAGCCCAGCCCTGTGTGTGTTTGCATTCAAGTCTGTCTGCACACTGCTTGAAATAACCTGACTGATGTGCCAGATACTCACTAGTATCTAGTAGAGAGCAGGGAGAAGGCAAACAGCACTAATTTTTCGTTTGATTTTTAACTTAGGAAGGAGTACAGGCACCACTAAAGACCATAACAAATAGAGAGCATCTTAGAAAAGTTATCCTTGTGGAATGGAAAGATCAAAGAGAGAACCAGTTTGGGGAAAGCAGTCTAAAAGTGAGCACAACAGGTAGTAGTAGAAGTACAAAGCAGTAATGCAAATAAAAAATAAAAAAAAAAAAAAAAAAAAGAAAGGATGTGGAAAGATGTTGGAAGTGCAGAACAATTCTTTCCAGATTTATAATAATTTATAGACAAGCAAACCAGAAAGTTCTTGAATAGATTTTAAAGTAGCCTGGATGCAAATTGGAATGCAGGCTATATTATTTGCAGCTTGAAACTTTTGCCTAAAAGTACTTGCAATCCCTTTATTGCAGCTGTGTCTTTCTTCAACTTCCTAATCTTTTGCTTGCTGTGTGACATCAGATAGATTTTTAGAGTTAAGGTCTATTTCAAGCCTTAGACGTTCTAAAATCATAAGCCAGATGTTTGGAAATGGAGAGGGGGGTTTAAGAAACAGAGAATTAACATAGTGACATATAGGTTTTGTGTGTATATATATATGTGTGTGCATGTTTTGCAGTTTCTTTTGCTCATTCTTGCTATCAGGGTCCTGAGAACACTCAAGAGTTCTCAATAAACCTGGTGAACCCCACCTGGGACCTCCACCCAACCACCTTAAAAGGAAGCAGAGCCCCTTTTTAGTTCAGGTGGGGACTGTCAGCCTCTGCTTGAGCTCTTGGGGGTATTTTGGTCTCCAGCTCAGCCTGGCTAGGGCTTGCTGTGGAGACCTTTTCTCTGGATCTCATTGTCTGGACTGGCTCCCCAGCCTGAACTGCACACTGTCTTATCATCTGGCCCTACTTGGACATCACTGGACCTGACTTATGAGCTGGCTTCCTGGTCCTGCCTTCCAGATCTGATTTTGGATCTGCCCTGCCAGCATGCCTTTGCCTTGTGGTCTGGACTCTTGGTTGCTATCTCTGAGCCCACTCTGCTTGGCTCACTTGAGGCTGTGGGGCAGGCTATGGGGCCACCTCAGCTCCTGGCTTGCCATCCCTTGGAGGAAAGACCTGCTTTAGCTGCTCTATCTTCTGCTTTCTTCAAGTGTGTGTGTGTGAGTGCACAGAGGTGAGGTACTGTGCTGTCACCGTGACAGAAGGTGGTGGCTCCTGCCCACTCTACAGAAGTGCTGTAAGTGAAGTCATCTTTTTGCCTAAGGAGGAGGGAGCTGTTGTTAACTGTCTACTCTTCCCCTGGAAGCAGGAAAGCAGCAGCAGAAGGCAGTGAGAAGGGATAGAAGTCTCTGGCAGCATTGCTATATTATCTGTACCACAGGAGGAAAATCTAGATAATGGTTTTATTTTCAGATGCAAAGATCTGTGGTTCAGATTTAGCTGGAGGACTATGCCCACAAATATAGATAATCCTCTATTCAATGTTTCACTTCACTGCAAAGCCTTGCTTGTCTAGGTAAGAAGTGTGCACTGACGTGTCTCTTGTGTTTCCAGAGCTCACTGTTTAGGTCACAGTCGGTACTTCTTATCACTCAGACCAATCCACTTGTGTTTTGTAGGTCAAAGGGACTGGGATTCTGCAGTAAGCTTCCAGAATCTCCTTTTGATCCCTTTTTGTCACTGCATCCAACCAACTCCACAATATCAAGGAAAGTTTTCATCCTTGGTAGTAACAGGGCTGGGCAGCAGGTGCCAGATTTGAAAACAAGAAGCAGCTATTTCTATTTCCATGTCTTCTCTGTGCTTCCACTGGGAGCTGCTTCAGAGATATTCACCCAATGGTCAGCCCAGAGGGTGGATGATAGAGAAATGAGTGAAGGAAGGCTCAATCCTTTCTTTCCTAACCTGAAACTTCTCAAGATACATCCAGATTGGGAAAAATAAGATGGAACACAGTGTCTCCTCATGTAGCCTGGGTATGGAAAAGGTGCTTTGAAATTGGGAGAGAAATAGCATGGAGAGCAACTGGATAAAGAGACAAAAACACAGCAGGAAGGCAGGTCCTGAGAATGGGAGTAGGGAATGAAAAAGTAGTTAAAAAGAATGTGTAAGTGGAAAGGGTATATTAAAAAGAAAGTTTATATGCAGCATGTGGGGCAAAAAGAGGAAATACCAAGGTAGTTTGGCCTCCATAAACCAGACTGGATTATCCTGCTTACTTTATCCTGCAATCCATAGCAGTGGAGCGAAGTGTTTCTGCATCTCTTGGTTTGAGTGAATAATATGTTCTTGGCATCAGCTTTGGTTTTAATGTGATTGGTTTTTAAATATAATTAGAAGTGTTTTTACAGCTTTGTGTATTTCTGTTTAAGAGACAACAAAAAGTAATGCATGGTTATGTTTTTTTTTACCAGAGAACGATCTCTAAAACATTACACCAGAATGGCACTACTGTCTTGATAATAAGAACATGCACGGTGGATTATTGCAGAATTGGCTCTGAATGTTTGCCAGCAAAGCCTCTGACTCAACAGAAAGTACAACCTGTGGTTTGTTAGCCCTGTTGACCTCAGTGCCTCATTGTGCAAGCTGTTCATAGGATCAGATACCCCAAAATGAAGCCTTAGATGGGGGAGGGAGGTGTTCAGTAATGTTTCAATAGTGAACTTTCTTGATTTAGTAATATTCACTTTCCTTTTTCATTTGGAGTTTACTGTGGAGGCTACAGTAAGATCATCAGGGACTCCAGGAATGCATGGTCCTACTAAGCCAAGGGGATAACACACAAGCTCAAATAATGCCTGTAAAACTTGATACAAGAACCCCTTAAGCACATGCTCTGGTTTTCTGAGTGCATTAGTAGGACTTAACAGACACACAAATTCTTTGCTGAAGATAGGCACAGGAAAAATTACTCCACAAAGGAAATGCCTCTCCATAGAGGGATTCACAGCTGTGCTATGTGCTCTTCCCCCTCACTGCACTCTGGTGCCTGAAGTCTTTGAGCTGTTCTTCACAGGCTTGTCTCCTATCTGTACCCAGCATCTGCCTCATGTGGCTTGCTTCTCTTTATCTCAGCTGGCCTGGCCTCCATGCTGGATTTCTTCTGGTCAACCAGACAAACCCAGTATTTTTAAGAAGTGAGTGCACACCGTTTTTGGGTTTTTTGGGTTTATGGCTGCTCCTACCGTAGCATTTCTATGGCAATAATATAATCCAAGTATGTTGAAGGAATTTTGGCAATTTAAACCAGTGGAGCATTCAATGTCTTAACTTCTGCTTTTTCTTGTGTTTCTATGAGCTTATCTGCAGGCTTAACAGTGCATCAGTGTCAGATACTACTTTCCACAAATGGACACACATTTATCAGAACGGCTGTTTCACAGTTTGGTCAAAATAATATATAAACCACATTTTCATGACTTAAAAAAGGGCCTTAACACTTGCTGTAAAGACAGGGCTGGGGAATGATTCACCTCTGAAGGAAATAGTGTGCTATTTCTGTTGTACCACTTCTTAAGCCAAGAGACAAACAGCTTTGAGACGTGCTGCTGCACCCTGGAACATGTTTTGATGTTGCCTTTCAAGTGTTTAAACGGAAGGTAGAGTCAGTTGTGAAATGTCTTAGTCCTTTTTGATGAAAAGGGGCTTCAACTGGAATTTGACAAAGCCATGGCACAATTTTCTGGAAAGACTGCAATATGAAGCCGGAGCTGAAGAAGTTCATGTGGGGGCTGCCAATCCAGACTAGAGCAACAGCCTGAGTCAGGGGGAAACCGGACTGGATGTTGCAGCAGCCATTGGCTGATCCATGAGAAACCAAATCCCAATTATCTCTCTCCTTACTGCAGTGAGAAAGTAGACTTGGCCCACATTTCTTATTCATACTACTGTAGTTTTCCTTCATCTGTCTTTCCTCTATGTTGTATGCCACATAGGTAATTGCTTATCAGTGTGTGAAAATGGGTAAAGGATGCAGTCATACTGCTGTGATAAGATTTTTGGAAAATTAAATCCATGGCTTTTACAGTGTTGGCCTTGTGAAATTTTAGGACAGCTGCAAGACTGCAAGTGCTGTGTTTTCAACTTGCATTTATTTCCTACAGTGTGTTTTTAAAATTTTCTACACTCCTCACTATTGGAGCTTGACCTTGTTAGCCTTAGATTAAAAGGATTTATCAAATCACAGGCCACAGCTAGAGAAAATGACTTTTCAGGAGATACCATAAACTGGCAAATTACATAGAACCACAATAATTCAACGCAAACACAGATGTTTAATTATTGTTGTAGCCAATTGGATTTAAGGATGACTGAACATGTTTAAATGATAGAGCGTGGCTTACGAAAGGTGAGCTGTGTGGTTTGTGATGCACCATTGCAAATATTCTGTGTACTATTTGAATGCCACTTCATAGATGTGAAGAATAAAGGCTAAAGGAACTTGAAGTTTTGCTGTTGACCTGTGCCTAGTGATATGCAATAAACCTACAAAATAAACATCCCAGCAATCAAAAAAATTTTAACGTATTTGAGAATTTTCAGTAGAATGAGGATTATTTTCCCCTTTGTGGATTTCTTCTATTCATATCTGTACTGAGAAGGAGGTGAGGGAAAACACTTCCACAGAAACTAAGTATGTTTTGCCTATTTCCTTTTAACCCTGCAACCTTTGTGCTGCTAAGCCAACTCGATGTGCACAAAAAGTGATATTTAAAAGACCTCTCCCACACATGTCTGTGGCAAACAGCACTAGAGGACCACTGAATGGCAAAAATACTTGGGGAAGAAAGCATGGGTTGGAATGTTTTCTAATTGTTCAGATATGTTAAAATGTTTGTGGTTGAACATAAAGAAAAAGCATACCACTGAAGGCATCTTGGCAAGGTGCACTTGTGTTAGGTGCCTCATGTGTCTCCTGTTTCTTCAACTGATAAAATAAAAGGCTTTAGAAAAAGTGCTGGCAAACCACACTATATTTAAATGAACAGTTCAGAACCTAGAACTACTGAGAAAGAGATCAGAGTGAACTGGTGGCTTGAGGTAAAAAGGAGATGCAGTGGAAAATATGAGCAACTTTATGAAAAAGTTCAGAAACCCATCTAACTCAGAAGTAAAATACCAGGGTGGAAGGGAGTAAAAGGGCTGTGAAAGTGCAGAGTTTGCTGACCTACAGAGAAGCAGCTCTTTCTGCAAAGACAGAAGCAATTTTCAGTGGAAAGCTCGGGGACTTTCTTCTCATGGCTACATCTACACTAACTTCAGAGCACCGGCCCAAGCTCAAACTTGCCTCATGTTTGGACACAAGATTCTGCTCAGGGCCTTGGGTAAGCTCCATCTCTGGGAGGAGGTGGGGAGTCTGTGCTGGCTCAGCCCTTCAATATAACCCAAATGGTATCATACCATGCACTTCAGATGAGCCTTTGCTTTCTTCCAAACCCTCTATTCCAGATCTCATAATTCTATGTGGCAATTCTCTCCCTCCCAGAGGTGCTTAATGTCACATCCCACAAAACCCTGTTGGATGTGCAATGTGCCGGGTATGAGGCACTCATAGCCTGCCACTGCTCCAGCCTGCTCCTTATCCTGCTAAGGGCAGGTCAGCAGCAGCAGGGCCACACCATCTGCCTGCCACTGGGGCTTCCTCTTGGACAAAAAGACAACAGTGGTTTAACTAACCAGTACAATTTTAAATATTTTTTGTTTTTCTCCTTAGACTTTGGCATGCCGTCGTAAATGGTTGAGCCAGCCAGGGAGTGGGGCCAGCCTGGAAAATGCTGAGGTTTTTTCTGTCTGTGGGCCTCATCAGATGTCTCTGCAGAGAGGATGCTGCACAAGGTGGGATTTGGCACTGCTCTCACCAGGGCTTGCAGTACGGGAGGACACCTCACAGGGACTCTGCTAGAAGGTATTCTTCTCACTGGCTGCTTTGCTCTGTGGCTGGTCTCTTGTCTGATCTCTGTCCTATGACCAGCCACATGAGACCTCATGTGCTGGGAGGAAAGAAGGCTGATAGTGGGCTGTGGTGGTTGAAGTAGGGTTGAAGCAGGATTTCTTCCCCTGGCTTCATCAGCTGTCCTGTGATTACTCTTGGAGAAGCTATCCAGCAGCTGGCAGTCTTCCAAAGAGGGAGAAGGACAAAAAGCCACCAAAAGAGATTTTAGCATGGCCTCTTAAACACAGGTATTCTTGTCTGTGGTGCTCTGATATCATTAAGATTAACATGATGTACATAGGTAGATATGGTATCAGTGATGTTGAAGTTCATTGAAGTGTTTGATTGATAATACCTGGAAAAAAGGTGAAGCTCTGTCAGTGAACTGTGCCCTATATCACATGATTAACCTGAAGCTGGACAGATTTGTACCTTTTCTTGGCCACAGGAGTTCATATCAGGTACCACCACACAGAGCTGCAGTGTACACATATAAATAAAAAAGAAAGTTGTGCCAAAATTCTTTGATGAAACAGTTTGCATTATTTAATGCCAGTTTCTCCAAATCAGAAAGATTTGAGGCAACGTATGGGACAATGAAAAGCAACTCAAATTCAGGACATTCTGAGAAGGGTGGAGATGAGGGATAGTGCTATGCAAAATGTCCCAATGAAGACCAGCTTCTTGTTTAGAGCTTCAGGCTGTGAGGAGTGGTGCATGACCAGGAACCCACGCTGCTGCCTTTGCTTACCCCCAGGAAAGTATCTGGCTGTTGCTGACAAGGGAGATTTGTGAGTATCTGGGGTGACAGCTACTGCTACAGAAAAGGGGAAAATGACCTCCCCTCACATCAGCAGCTGCTGCCCTATCTCTCCAGCCCTGCTGAAGGAGTGGCAAGCCCTAGAAAAGCTCTAAGCCCCCGCTGGTACCAGGTAAGCCAAGATCCTCTGACTTTTATATGAGTAGTGCTCAATGAGAAGCCTCAGAGCATAAGCTAATAGACAGCAGTTCTTTTAGTGAAACCTTTATGTTAATTCAATACAGACTACTTATGGAATTTCCCTTCTCTGAGAAAATCTCAGCTTTTATAGAGAACAGCACTCAGTCTTGTTCTTTTTCTTTTCAGAACTTCAGAAGTTCCCTCAAAAATTCCCCAAAGCCTTAATAATAATGATTCTCAGTTGCATGTCAGGATGTAATGTACAATGTAAAGTTTTCACATTTGACGCTCAGCATAGTTAAATTTACCACAGTGCTTCACATTCAATTTATCCCAAGAATTCTAGCAGAATCACATACTGTTCAACTAGAAGAGATTTATCATGGGGTGCTTAACAATGAATTATTCAAGACTACCTAATGTATCGTGGTTTCTTGAGAGCCTAATGTGTGTATGTGTATATATTTATACATAAAATACCTGTGAGCCATTACAGAAAACCAGTTTCTGAGCAAGGTTTTCAAGAGTAAAACTGGAGGATGTTTAAAAATAGGTGTCCTCCTGAAAATACAGTTTTAGAGAGAAAAAAACCTCAATAATCTTCCCTGTTCAGCTGTACACACAGTCATTTAAAGAGGATCTATATCCTGTAGGGCTCATTTTAGGTGAAATTTTAAAACTATCCAAATTCTGCAATGAAGGTGTTGGGTTTTTTGGTTTTTTTTTTTCCTGTGTGCATATTGATGTGGCATTTTAGATCTCACTGAAAAGTTTTAAAGAATTTCCCTCATTTGCAGGTTTGAGAAGATTACTCTGTGCCTCCCACTAGCAATCATCCACAGCACTTTTCCCAAAGTACTTTACTGAGTGGGTATGCACTTGTTTTTTATTGATGGAAAAACAGACAGAAAAAGATGAAGTGGTCTGCCTGGGATAAACAGCTTGGTATGTTGCCTTTTCAAAGCCCTTAGGATTGCATTTTTTACCTGGCCAGGGGGCAGCCTGCTGGAACAACGCTGACCTGGACTCAAGGCAGCTCTTTGGCCCTTAGTTCTGCTTGCTCTAGGGGAAGAGCCTGAGGAGAGTCCCCAGCTCACAGCTGCCTCTGGCTGGTTTTTCACGTGGCCATGGAAATAACCCCAAGGGGCCAGACTTTCAGTTCTTGGTTTTGTCCTCTGACCCAAACTGTCTTTAAGATGACTGCTTTTATGTTCAAGGGTGGATCAGCTGCCACCATCTGATGTGCATCCCTGGGGACCTGTCTCCTTTTTGACACCCCATTCAGTCTTTCTTGTTAAGACAGTTGTGCTCCTTTGCAGAGGAAGGCCACCTATTTTATTCCTGTGCACATAGGTGTGGTGAGAGGGCTGGATCTTCGCACTGATGGGTGGGAGGCAGTTTGACTGCTAGTAGAAGAAACTTCTCCTGCTGGCTGCAGGGGCTTTGCTATGGTCTTATTTCAGCTTGCAGGCTGGAGCATCTGTTTTGAACTTACTCAGGTTCTTAAGAGATGAGTGACCTAGAACTCCCTTTGGCACCAACAGCTGCTGTGATGCCTCCCTTTTCCAAAGGCATCTTGTGAGGAAGGGCTGGTATCTGATGCTTTCTCCCTGATGACTCTGGCGATCACAATCTGGGGCTTTCAGATAATGAGTAGCAAAGAAGGAGCTAGATGCTATGTGTTCCAGAGGCCTGCAGGATAGATTGTAAGGGACAACTGAGCAGAACAAGCAGAGGTTCCCACCTAGCTTCAGAGGTTGCTTGATCTTGCAGCTGTGACTGGTCAGGTTCAGTACACTAATTTAAGCTTATGGCACCTGTAGGATCATATTCATGCTGATGTGTTTAGGATAACAGCAACTCTGTTCTTTAGCAAGTCAGAGTCCCAAGTGTAAAAGCCAGACAAAGGAAGAATGGGGGGGGGCGGGGAGGGCAGGCAAGGGGGAAGACAAGCACTGTAACTACACAGAATCATAATTTTCTTGTAGGAGTAGCAGAATACATTTCTCCTGAAGATACTCTTTGAAGGTCTGATTTTTCCATTAATCTCCAGTTCAGCAATGAATGCTGTCTCTTCCCCTAACCACCAGTTGCACACTAGTCAGGGATTTCACTTATATTTGCCTCCCGTGTTGCCTCTGGGCAGGATGTAGTACAGGTCACCCACAGCAGAGAACCTGCCACCACTGTAAGCAGTAAGTGTTCTCAAGGTATAATTTAAGTGAACTCAAGAGGAAAAATAGCCCAGAGACAGCGCCTGTGGCCAAAAGCTCAGGCAGAAGTGGTGTCATGTCAGTCCACAGCTATGCAGTGAGCTACTCTGCATCTTCCTGCCTTGGTTTCTCCCCTGTGAAACGGAGATTAAAATACTCATCTGTCTTACAAATTTGATTAAATATAGGTTGAAAGAAGGCCCTGTAAAAACCTTGAAAACTCTGTGAATGGTGGTCCTGCTCGTTTAATGCAGGATCTGGTCTGGACACTGAACTTCAAAGGGAAGTAGCAGGGCTAAGGTGCTCACAGCTGAGCACACAGGCTGCCAGGGGAGTGCAGGCACGGGAGGAGGGATAACATGGAGGTGATGCAAGAAATATTTAATTGGCTTTATTTGCTAAAGACATCACATACTGGCTTCAAAAGCAAAACCCGATGAAAAACCCGAGCAGCAATGAAAAGCTGCCAGCACTGCTCTGTAGGGGAGTTTGGGTGACCAAAAAAAAAAAAAAAAAAAAGAAACGGCAAATCCCCTTCCTCAGTACCCAAAGCCCAGCTCGGGCCCCCTCGCCTTCTGGAGGGCGGTGTGGCGCTCCCTCGCCCGCGGCGGGGGAGAAGGGAGGGCAGCCCTTGGCCGGGCAGGGTGACCCGGCACGGAGAGCGCACACACAGACACACGTGTGGGCTGTGCACACACACCCCCGCAGCTGATGCAGGAAACGGACCGCGGCGGCACAGCCCCCACCGGCAAAGCCCGTCCCGGGCCAAAAAAGGGGCGCCGCGGCGGAGAGCACGACGCGCCTCCTCCTCGTATTTCCTCCCCCGCCCACTTCCAGCGGCGGAGGGGCTCGCTGCCGCCGCCGGCTGCCGCCCGGGAT
>VZTB01001206.1:154737-193815 GCA_013397245.1 Thryothorus ludovicianus
TTCCCAGGCTCCTCCCTCTTTATTCATTCATGGATTTTTTGCCTCCCTCCCTTCCCCTTCCCTTCCCCTCGCAGTCCCGCTCGCACATACTGGCGGCTCCCCGGGCCCCGGGGAGAGCTGCTTCCCGCCCCGCTCCCCCCTTTTTGGGTGGATACGGGGAGATGTGACCGCTGCCATCGCAAAGGCCCGTTTCTCCCTCTCCCCCCCTTTTTCTTTCTTTTTTCTTTTTTTTCCTCTTGTTCAAGCGAGGGAGGGCATGACTTTTGGCACGGGTTCTGCCCGGTGTTTCCGCCGTGGCTCTCCCACGGCCATCCCTTCCCCGAAGGAGAGGGTCCTGCTGGCGAGCNTGACCGCTGCCATCGCAAAGGCCCGTTTCTCCCTCTCCCCCCCTTTTTCTTTCTTTTTTCTTTTTTTTCCTCTTGTTCAAGCGAGGGAGGGCATGACTTTTGGCACGGGTTCTGCCCGGTGTTTCCGCCGTGGCTCTCCCACGGCCATCCCTTCCCCGAAGGAGAGGGTCCTGCTGGCGAGCGGGGAAGCTTGGTGGCATTAAAGCGTCAGTAGGATGTCATTTGTGCTGCAGGGAAGCGTCGGGAAGGGCACCCGATTTACGGAGACCCCGGGGAATTTCAAACTCTCGCTCCAAATAACTTGTGTAAAGAAGTGACGGTGTTTATTAGCGTCTTTAAAAACCTCCGCTCAGCCCAGCCCCAGGGACTTTCCCAGTGTGGCCAGAGGGAAGGGGGACTGGGGCTCAGGGAGTGCTGGTCGCTTCAAGCCATCCAGCCACTTCTCTCCATTTCCAGTTCGTGCCTAAGACCTGGAAAATGGACCTGTTAGCATAAGGTTTTATTTAATTTCTAAATATTTCTGTTATGCTTGTAGATAAAGTGGTGTGAGTTAACAGCTTGACAGGCACCGTACTCTGTTTCGGATTTTTTCCATCTTTTTCCTTCAACGTGCAGTAATACCCTAGTGAAGAATCATTCAGTCAGAAAACATTTTCCAGCTTTCCTTTGTGTCAGTTGCAATAATTTTTTTTTCCTCCTGTTTAGGTCTTTTTGTGCAGCAATAGACAAAAGAAACATTAAAAATTAATGATTATATTCCTCAATAGTATGTAGACTGAAGGAGTGGTTGCAAGTAGTCTATTTTAATTGTGTTGGAATTAAATTTTCACAAAAACGTGGTTGCCTTGAAAAACAATACAAGTTCCCCTAAATTAATGCTTTCAACAAATGCTAAAAATTCTACATCCTCCCTCCTTCGAATAGCTGTTCCTTAATCAATTTGCCTATATTAGGAGACATTCCACAGTTCATATAGTTTAAAAAAAAATTCTTCGTAGTGATTACTAAAAAGAAAAATCTGTAAAGATGAAGTAGCATTACTATAAAAAGAAGCAGAAACTTGTTATTTTTTAATTTTGTTTAGATGGAAGAGTGTAATTACACCAGTCATTTTCTTCGTTAAGTTCTTGTGCGTAAGTAGTTTTCCATAGGTTTTTGAAAGATTTCATATCCTGTATCAGAACCTGAACAAAATGCTCATTGAACTGTTAGCAATTCTTAAGAATGTTTGAAAAGTAGGAAAGTGCAGGTCAAGAGCTAGTGTGATCCTCTGCCGTACACTGATGTTTCGGCAGAAATACCCCATGGGGAATTCTTCCAAACTTACGTGCTCCATGTGAGGATTCTGTAGGTAATGTTACAAATAGGAAGATGCTTTGTGTGTTTGCCCTCCCCTCTGTACTTCCCCCACCCGAAGCTGAAGATCTGTATCTGAAAGCCTGTTGCCAAATTTTGTTTAATTTTTTTGATGTATTTGCATGAGACAGGAGTTGTTGGAAGATGTTTTCTGGCTAGAAAACCGCTGACAAATGTAGAAAAGTGTTTTAGTTTTCTCATGCTTCCTGAGTAATCCTGAAAGGAGTTTCAGCCTCACGTGGTTTTCTTAAGATACTGGAACGCTTGACTCCACAAAACCTGTTGAGGAATCCATTCGGTGCAGGTTGTGCAGCCGCAGTGGGAGCTGCAGGTTGGGCTCTGGGTGGCGGGAGCCTGGGGCAAGAAGCCGGCGAGTGGTGCACAACAAAGGGCCCGCGGATCTGTGGCCTGCCAGGGGACCAGGGACACAGCAGGAACCCAGGACTCAGCTGGAAGACTCCAGACTATGGCATGCATAAGGCTGGGAGGGTGTAAAAGCCCGGGGGATCCTTAAGGTTCCCTCCTCTGAGGCACCAGCTTGGGCTGTTACTCTTTTGTTGCACCGTGAAAGAAATTCCCTTAAAGGACCAGAGGTCTGAGGCTCTGCTGTGGGAAATCTTGTCTGACTGTGGGAGAGTGGAGGGAGTCAAGCCTGCTGTGAAGAGACTTCGGTCCTTGCAGTGTAACTCTGGTGGTCAGAGTGTGACTGCAGGGTGGCTCCTGGGCTGTCAGACAGGAAAGTTTCCTTAGCAAATCATAGGTGCAGAAATATTTCTTGCTGATTTCCATAGTCATTTGAGGATGAAAGGGATCAGATAGGTATCTTTGTTTTTTTTATTGATGCCTACATCTCATAACTTTCTCTCTCTGTTTTTTTTTTAGCATACGGATTAACTGAGCCCTTTGACAAGTTTATGGAGCTGTCATCTCTCTGCTTGCTGTACTTTCCGTTTCTGAGAGGAGAAAGTGGTGCATGAGATTAGAGGAAAATGCCTCGGACAAAGCAGATACATCCCAGAAATCTGAGAGGTATGTAGCTCTCAGTTGAGAAGCAAAAGCTCTTGGGAAATTTGGTTGCAGTTTCAATTATGAGGTTAAAGGAATATGTATTTAAGAAGTTGGTTTTGTTCCAAAAGTAGTTTGTAAGCAAGTTTTAGGAGGTGTCCGTGAGACCGTTCTAATTTTCACAGAGAAATGACTGGAATATGTCCTTATTCCTGACAGCATTCTTGATATTCTCTAGCTTACAGCCATAGCCAGCATGAACTTGGAAAATACAAAGGAAGAAGCAGTTTCCTTATCAGAGAATTTACAGTTGAAGTACCGGGGGAGGTGGGAAATGGGTGTGACGTGGCAGAACTTGACATCTGGCAGCCGGTAGTTATTTTTCTTTAATAGTTGTCAGTTTGGCTGGCTTTTGAGGGGATCAAAATCTCCTCCCATGCGTGGCTTCTCACTATTTATCCATCACCTGTCACCCATGCTACCTTGAGCACTGCTGGGTTTGACCTTGGTCTCCTCGCTCTCCTGCCTTGGCACAGCCATATGGTGCCTTGGCTATAAGGGGCAGGTGAGAGACCTGCTCTGCAGACTGGCAGGCTTTTACATGGCCTGGCATTTCCTTGAACAAAATCCCAGTGCACTTTACCAAGCCCGTACGAACGTGAGGAATCTGATCCTATGGATATTTGTTACTGCCTTGGTAGAAGTGGCCCTAGAGGAATTAAATGAGAGGAAAAATGCAGGTCAGTTGGCGAGCAGGCATCTGTGTTGAGGGAGAACACGCTTCCATCCCCACCTTTTTAACCAGCTTTTGGGAGAACATGCTTCCACCTGCACCCTTACATGTAGCTGTCATCAGCTTTTTTCTGGTTAATTTTACAGTTGCAGTGTGGAAGCATCCCTTCAGAGGAAAAAAGCCATTATAAAACCACAAACATCAACATAAGGCTTTAGGGGCAGGAACAGCATTTGATTCTGGTTTTAACTTTTTTATGTCAAAACACAGCAAACATCCTCATGTGTCACAGTTAGTTTACAGTTGAGAGTCTCTCAAGGGCTTGTGCATACAGCTGTATCTGAGACCTCATGTTTGCAGACTGTTGTCATTGCTAACACTAACAATCTGCTGGAGAAGACATTTTTGCAGTGTCTTTATTCAGGAAGTGCTGAGTAGCATTTTGATATGATGGATAAACCTCTCACACAGATAAGGAATTTTACATTTCTTCTTACTGGATTTGAAGTAATAAATCAGAGCTGAGTTTTTAATATTGCTGCTTACCAAGTTGCTGACATAACTGAGCTTATGTTTCCTGATCAAATAGGAGCATGATCTAATTTTAGTACTCTTGACTGATATCTACTCTTGTATTGCTTGAAACTTAATAGGAGTTAAATCTATTGTAAAGCTTTCTATTCACTTAAATAAATAATCTAATTAAACTCTTAATTGTGTAAGAAATTAGTTGTCTTTTTTCCTTGCATAATTTCTCCAGTCATTTAGCTTTTATCAACCCCCTTACAGCAGTTTTCATCAGTTCCTATTTTTCTACAACTAATGAAGTTCTTGAATTAATTGAGATGGGTTAAATGTTGAGAAGGGAAAAAGCAGTATACAGCAAGCCCATAGACAGAAATTCTGTTGGAACAGCTAAATGATTGTCAAAACTATACAGGTTGCTGCAAACTTCAACACCTTGTGAGCATATATTGCTACTGTCACGGATTGTTAGCTGTGAAGTCATTTGAAAAATCAGTTTACTTCTCATTAGTTATACACTATTTCCATTTCTAGTCTAGATAATGAAGAAAACTTGATTTCACTTTCTTTAGTCATCTTATCAGTCCCTGAGAGCATTTCAGAAAATATTTGGACCCTCAATTTTTGCTGGAACTTGGGGAAACTGAAAGGTCTGTTTTCTGACAGCTTATTTTTGTGTATGCAGAATACATCTTAAATTGATACTATTGATTAACCATTAAAATTTTAAAAAATGTGTGGTTTAGCACGTGGTTGAATCCATGGTAATTAGTATTGATGACAACTAAGTGTGCAAAAAAAGCATAAATGTATATGATCGAAGGTGAAACTCAGCAAACTTGGCAACCAAAAAATTATGTTCTGTAACGTTTGAAAGACGAAGGTGTAAGATTAAGTAACCTGTGTTTTTACAGGTTTTTAGGTTAAAAGCTATTTTTAAGTTGTCTAAACCTGATTGTCACCTTTTGTACTATGTACAAAGAACGCTCCATGGCCTTACCTGGCTTCTCCTTCCCTGCTGCCAGCTCCTCTTGCCCTAGAGCAATCAAATTCCCAACAGCTTTAACCAGACTTGCTCAGAGCCCATCAATGTTTAACTTTTTTGGACATCACTGTTGAACAACCCTTGGGACTCTCTATGCTGTTGTGCATTAGATGAGTTATTTGGGTTGCACTTGCAGTCCAAATCAGCCTGGAGAATAAATAACCAAGTCCAAGAACCTGAAGTATTTTCCCTTAAATAAAACCCCAACACAGTCCCTCTCTCCCTTCCTGCCAAGAAAACACACAGGAGAAAAACCACCATAGAGATCCTCCCCCCACACTCCCATTAGTTAATTTGAGGTTTGCTGCAGTGTAGGAATAAGTTTTGGAGGTTTTAATATTGGCTGTGTTTACCATAAGCAGCCTTATTATCTGGGGAAAATAAAGCAACGTTGTTTAATATAGAGAGCTAAATTTAAGATTTTGTCAGGAAACCTTAAGGCTCTTTGTTCTGTGTCATGGCTTGATTTTGCTCATTTTGTATATTCTGTGAGATCTGGCAGCCTTTGGCAGAAAAGCAGTGACCCCTAAGTGTTAGGATCAGTGAAGATCCTAATATTCTGAAGATTTCACTGTCTGCTTATAGATGAGTCAATATAGTGCTATATTGACCTGATTTTACAGCAGGAAAAGGAATCTGTGTAAGTAAGATGGGGTATGGGAAACATTATTTTGCAAATAAAAACTAATCTAATTAGTTGGCCATTTGTTTTCGTGAATGTATTAGTGACATGGGTTTGATGCCAGTTTGCATCTGAATGAGTGTGTTGAAGGTACCAATAAGGCATGAGCTGTGCTGCCCTTGTTTCATGAGGTTGGTTTGTCACATCAGCCTTCCCTGCTTCTCACTGCAAATCCCTCCCTAAGGTGAAACGTGTTGCCATCACCAGTGGGCTGCTTTGGTAAGAGGAGTCATGCACGGTGTCAGGCTTGCTCTCCTGACTAACTTACCAGTCATTGTCATCTCCAGCAGTGGGGCTGAGTGGCTAAAATTTGAGAGAAATTACAGTTTTTCAGGTCTCAAAGAAAGATACAGATTGGATGCATGGAAGTTTTGGACAGTGTTTTGTAGTTTCAGAGGTGGAGGCCAAAGGTATGCCTGGGAAAATCCTGGCACAGGTTGTCCCTCAGTGATGTGATTGGAGCTGTGTTCATAAGCAGGTGTTCCTAATGTTGTCTTAGTCTTGCTAATCAAAAGCACCATCATTCCTCCTTCAGAAGACAAAGACAAAAATACTTGTCTTGCTCAGACACCCGGAGGTCTCATTTTCTTATTTTTCTTTACCGTTTTAGCTCACTAAAGCTAACAAAAAGGCTCCTTTGCATGTGGCTGCACCCTGTATTTACATGGCCAATTGATCCACACGTGTAACAAAACATTTCACGGAATCTGTAATGTATTCCCAGAAGTACAGTTACATTAGAGAATCATGCTTTTAGCCGGGCTGAGTGGGCTTGGTTTGTTGTCAGATGGTTGTGAAGATATAGAAGGAAAAACGACTCATGTTTTTGTTTACTTTGAGGTACCCAATTGCAGAGTTTAAAATGAAAAGTTTTGTTATGTGTACACTGTTTAGCACAGTGCTGTGATTCACCCAGACAAAACTTTAACAAATATTTGGAATTTTGTCTCTTTCTAGATAAGCTTTCTGTTATTTTTCAGAAGACAAGTTGTTGCTGTTTTTCCTTCTCAATCAAGTATTTCTCTTTGGAAAAAATGGCAGACAGGCCCATAATGTTCAGCGACCGCTTCCAAATCTTCTAGCATTTTGCATTTGCAAGTATAATATGAGTAACTTTGCTGAATAGGTTGATAGCTTTGCAGTAATCTGAAGAGCATGCTTAAGTTTGCTGGAAAGTTGTGTATGTTATGGCCTTGAAATGTCCAGAAGAGCTGGGCATCTTCTGCTTCTCAAGTGTGAATTAGCAAAGTCTCTTCGTGTTGTTTTAAGACTGTAATGTGCTTTTAGTGCTGAAATGGGTCTGTCTACATTGAAAGCTGACAGATTGATGATCCTTATTAATGTTGGTTGTGTAGTCTGTGTGAGTTATGAATAGATGGGTGTGCTGTGCTTTATTCATGATTTTCATCAAATGACTTAATAAAAATAAGGAACTTTCTCAAGACTTGCTTCTAGAATTTGTGCTTGCGTGAGTCAAAAGAAGTGTAAAAGTACATTTGACTTTTGGGTCTTGGTATTGTTTCTGAGACAAAAATGATGCTCTAATTTAGGATGTTCCAGAGGGGCTGCTGTTGCAGTATTAGTACATCAGAAGGGGCTGGTGGTCTGCCTCTGTGGCTCACTTGTAAAGGTGTTGCATATGTGTCTTGCCGAAGTTTCTGGAGCAAGAGTGAGACACAGGTGGAACAAGAACTCAAGAGTTTGACTTGTGACTTCACTACAGAAATATCCCATGATTTGGCAGCAGTTTTTGTTTCTATATGTCTGATAGTTTCGTATAATTTCATCTACAAACCAGGTCTGAGCTCCAGACATCTCTCATGAAGCTGGAGAGAATGCATGGCTCTGTTGGTCTGTCACCAGCTGGAGTACCAGCAGATCCACTGGTAATGCCAAGAACAGACAGATCACCTGCTGACCACAGAAGTACTCTCTTCCTGTGTGTCTTGAGTTTCTCATTGGGGATGTGGAAGGATAATGTTTCTTTTTTTGCTTTTTTTGTTTTACTGGTTAAAGGTGTAAGATCTTTAGGCTGTGTCTTGTGATGTGTATTGTCCAGTATCTTGCAAATTAGATATCAATGTGTCTGCAGATCTGAAATTTTATTGTAATGCGAAGGATATCTAAATGCAAAAAACTGTCCTACATATTCCATGGTGTAAGAAAGGCTGTGTTTAAAGCTGCAATTAGCCATCTTTTCCAATCACCTCTATTGCTCCTATCTCATTGTGCCGTGTTCCTAAATTTGATCACGTGTTTTCAGCAGTGTGTAGACCTATTCACTGCACAGGATGGTTGGGTTCTTGTGTCAGTAGCCACAGTTGATGGACAAAAGTCTGTTGAGAGTGGATTGCAAGAGGAGAAGGAACAGTAGCATGGATAGCACTGGTCACTGTTGCCTTGAGACAGCTGTGTTGAATTTCTTCCTCTACCACTGAGTTCCTTGTGTTGAGACTGAGAGATTCTGTTAAACCAAACCTTTGCAGCCACCCACTAATGGTGAGTGCTGCACTTTGCCTGACTTGAGATACTCAGGCACAAGTTCTGAGTTTATGCAACCACAGTTGTTCCACTATGGTGACAGTTTGGTGCAAAATACTGCAAAAGTGCAAGGTACATTAAAAAAAAAATCGAGGTCTAGGTAATGTAAGCTGAAGATCCAAAATTAGCCTAAACTTTTGGCATATCTTTCATTCTGTCTCTTAATCTCTCTGTGTTTTCTGCTGTAAACTGAAGATTCCAGTACCACATCAGCTTTTAGTGACTCAGAAAATGAAGTTGTTAGTGTTGTGAAGCAGACACTCGGTGGCTAAATAACGGAAAAGATGATGAAGAAACTGGTAGTAAACAGAGCCAAGCAGTGAGCACAGCTCAGTTTGCGCACTGGCTTCGTTTGCATAAACACCCTTGCTTTTGGCATCCTCTGACTTCTTGCTGCTTCACCTCACAATCTTAACATTTAAAAAGTATTCTTGAAGCTTTATTTCCTGGTTTCTAAAATACCAAACTAAAACCCCAAGAAATTCCACCATATCGAACCACAACCTTCTCCCGTGAGTCATCGGCGTGTTGGGACCTCCAGCTGCAGCGCAGGTTTCTGTTGTGTGAGCTGGGCAGCGTGTGCTGGTGTGCCCTGCCTGGGGCTGGCACAGGAGAAAGGAATCTCTCCCATCAGTGAGTGTTCATCATCACATGTCAGAGTTTCATGCTGTTGCCGAGAAAGCCCCTGAAGCCTGGAGGGAAAGGTGTCTAGAGAGGGACACCTTTAATGTCATTTCCCAGTTGGTTCTGAGACTGGGTTAAGCCTTTGCTGCTGGAAGAGGAGGAGGTGTGGTGGTCCTGCCTCCTGCCCTCCTCAGATGCTTGCTCCCCTTGCGTGTTGCCCTTCTCACTTGTCTGTTTGCTGGCCTCACCATGGAAGAAGTAGTTATGAGAGCGTTATGCCAGCGCCGTCTGGGTTGGCTTTTTGGGCTGGGTTGGTTGTTCCCTGGTGCTGTTCACCCTTCCTGGAGCCAGTGGCAGTGGCAGACAGGGAGAGACAGCGCAGAGGCAGGGGTTGCCTTGTGCCTCTTGCTTGAACTCATGGTGAAACCATGTTGGAAGCCTCTGTTTGCCATCTGTGAGCAGCAGACTTTTTGAGCTTCTTTAATTGCCCAAAAGCAGGTCTAGATTTTCATGTTGATAACAATAGGTGTGTTCCCTGTTTCTGCTTTCTTTGCTTTGCCTTCCAGAACCCTCCTTCTCCTGACAAATTTCCAAACTTCACTTCCAAATTATGCAGATTCTTAATGGATGACTTCGGGAATTTTAGTGTGCTGGTAAGCCAGCAGGAAGCTGAACTGGTCTCAGCTGACACTTTAATGAAAAATAAAATAAAACACTCATTTTAAAATTTGGCGTAGAAGTTTCATTCAGAATGAGGAAAAATTGGCTAAGATTTAAGAACTTAAAAAGGAGGTCCAGAAAATTAAACTTGATTGTAGCTGTCACTGATAAAGCTTTGAATACATATTGATAGATTTTTGTATATGCATGCTAAATATTGGGGAAAAAAATTGGGATAATGTGAAGAAAATCTTCTGGGTATAGACCATGGTGAAAATAGGCGCTTTCAGAGGGAGTTAATATAATATGATGGAGGAAAGTGTAAGAATGGTATTCCAGCTAACAGGATTGCAAAGAAATACCTGCACAAATGTTGATGAAAATAAAAGAATGGAGGAAGGAGCTTAGTTCTGCTCTTTTGATTTCAGGAAACAACAAATTGTATTTTTATGGAAGAGAAAACCATTATAATTGCAGTTAGATATCAGGCTTGAGCTGGAAAGGAATGGTCAAGGGTAATGTCAAAAAAATTAAATTCCTATGGAAACAAAAAAGTAGCAGTGAACTGAGACTTGAAAGCTACGTATAAGCCAGTTTAGGTTTCTTTCATAATACAGTGAAGTGGAAACAGTGCACGTCTTTAATTCTGCCTCACCTTTACATCTCTATCCTCTTTATTGCTAATTGAGCGTGGAGTAAGAAATGCTACAGAATTTGACATTTGCTGAAGCATGAACTCCAGCGTGGTAGGAAGGTCATGAAGAAAATGATAGTTGTGAAAAGAGAAACAAAAAGATTTCAGCAGCTGTTCTCTTCAAGTATTTATATTACAGGAGGCAATTGACTTCGAGATGAAGCTAAGACCAGTATTTTGAGGCCAAAAACAATTATATTTTCTAAGAATTGAGGTTTCTTGTGAGCATTTATAAGAATATGGCTTTTTGTTTAGTTTTCTGGGATTTTTTAAAATCCTTTCATCTCAGAATTGGTATTTGGGTTGCTGTGAGTGTGTACGTAAAACTTAAGGGGGAGATTGTGTGTGTTTGTGTGTAAAAAACCAAAGCAACAAATGAAAAACCCAGCAGCCACCACTAATACATAACCATCTGAAATGAACATATAAATAGCAAAATTTCAGAGAACCTTGGTTAAGAGATCCTTCTTGCAGATTTATGGTCAACTACATCTTACATGGCTGCTTTGAAAAACGCAAAGGCTTGTGGTCTCATGTTTTCATAATTGACTTTTATGCAAGTTTGTCTGTTGACTCCTGTCAGTATTTTCAAACTTCGAAGTTTTCAGTCCACTGGGCTTTGCAGTTGTGGTAGTGTTACTGCCCTGTCTTATATCCAACCCAATAAACTGTCCAAGAACATCGTTACCATTTAAAAATACCTTGTCCTAATTAGCTCTTCTTAATAAAAAAGATACCAAAGGACTTTGCAAGCTTAGTAACTTCCTTCAGACTTGCATCTAGCAGTGTTACTATGCTTGAAAGGGCTTGTGTCCCAAATCCAAATCCCAAACCCGGATTCTTGCCTGTGGAAAGAATTCCCAGTCCTTAGCTATGGCAGGCAGGAGTGCAGGACCTTGGGCAGGGAGCTCAGTAGCCTGTATAGTTGTATGTATGTTAGGTGGGAGCATCTGTTTGACCTAACCCTTTGCAAAATGTTGAAAAGATTAGAATTGCTTTTTTTTCTAACCACAGTCTGTTGCGACCTTCAAAACAGTCACTCATAGCCCATCTTAACATATTCAGGAAACCTTGCAAAGGACTCTGTTTTGAGAGCTATGTTGTTCTGTTTCAACAGAAACGGTGTGTATTCTGAATTTCTTCTTACAATCAGATATTTTGATTTCAATTTGCAAACTGCTCTAAGTATTTATGCTGGAAAACATAAAGGAGACTTCCTAGAGCCACACATTTTCAGAGAGCTGGTTATACCACTAGGAAGTTCCTAGGCTGGTTCATTCTTTGGTATGTTGGAGTTCAGTGTTAAGCATTTTAGTTCAGTAATGGCTTATGAGATTATGGAGAAAGAAACTGGGGCTATTAGTTGGAAAAGTAAGATTTTCCTTGCTATATTAAAACAGATGAATAAACTGGACTTTAAGTTTCCAAATCACATGTGTTGGGCAAAGTGCAGTCTTTCCCACCACTTGTTTAAATGTATCATAAATCAAAATATTTACCTTAAGAGGAAGGAGGGGGAAAATAAAACACCACAAGCAGATTTTTGGAGCCTTCAGTAAAGGATTTATGAGGGAAGTAGAGTAGCTCTAGTTCAGTTGGTGAGGCAGTGCTGTTTGTTTTTAAATAAAAGGTTTTTAAATGCCTTTAAAGCGTCTCTCAGAGTGAGGCTGCTCAGAGAGTGTGCTGGCTTAGCAATTCCTGTATGACCTTTGGTGGCAGGCTGAAGAAGAAATGTTTTTGTAAGGATCCACAAGTTGTGAAAAGCAGGAGGATTTTTTCCTAAGGTAAAGTTGAAAAAGTCTCTATACCTGAAAATTTAATCTTTGTTGTATGCATGTGGCCAATTCAGCAAACTGAATTTAACATCTTTGCTTACCACCAGAAACAGTAAGTGGAGAATACAAGTTCATATTTTAAATACCCCATGAACTTTCTTTCGCCTGAATTCCTGTGTGTTTAAAAGATAAGTTCCCAGCAGGTGCCCTTTGTAAATCCCAGGAGAGACCTCCTGAGCTGAAACTGGGAAAGATTTGGAGTGAGCTGCAGGGAGGAAAAGCAGCGGTTCAGCAGGAGCCCGTGCTGTAGTGTCGCTACAAAACAGCTGTGTGTGTGTTCCTAGTTACCTATGAAATATGTGGTTTGCTCTCTGCCAGCAGTGGTAGTCATGGAATATCCAGAGCACACCGCATGATTTCCTCTGATTTTTGGCCTAATTTTAGGGGGTGGGAAGTAGGGTAAGTTAATATTAAATGGCATTGTTTTTAACTACTGGGCTCTGTTAAGTCAAATGGGAGATTGCAGGCTTGTTCTTACCCTAAAGGTTGCAATGCAGACAGAATACAGAGCCAGGAAAAAGAAAAAAAAGTGTATAAAAGTGCACTTAAAATATAATTGCTGTGGTGGTTTTGCTGTTCCATTACCTGTAAGGAATCTCTATGCACTGTGCTTTTTGAAGAGAAGTGCATGTCTCATGGTCAGTAGATGTATTGATTTTACCTTTCTCCCTGCTTTAGGATTTCTTACAGAAAGAAGTGTTTCTGTCGCAGGTCCATGAAGAAAACACAATGGTGTATGTATTAATAGTGTTTAAAATACCATATTCTATAATTTTTGTTAGCAGAACACCTAATCTGCCCAAGTGTTCCTGTAGTTCTCCGCTGTCAAGAGGCAGAGCAAAATGTGTACATTGCATAGTCTGATGCCTTGAATTGTAGAAGAGAATTGCCTTCTTCAGTCTAAGGGCAGTGTTTTTGTGGCTGAGAGGCTGATTAGGAGCTGCGAAAATACTAAACTTTATTGCAGGAATGATTTAGTAATTTTCAAACGTATCTTTATGTAGTTTACAATGAGGACTTGCTGCATTTCTCTCAAGTATTGCATGTATTTATTAGGAGGTGTGATAGTACGCTTTTAATAACAATTTATGGAACATTAAATTTTGTTTTCCTCTGTTATTTTTTCTTTATTTTAAACAACAAACATTTCTGTGACAATAAAATATTACATTTATTTTAGAACACTGCCTACGTGTGCTATATCCAGATATATGTGTCTGTTAGTATGTCCAGAAAAGCGTTTTCCTTACGTGCTTTTTTTTTCCTTTTCTTTCTTAAAATTCTGAAATAGTGATGTAACTTTTGGAGATACCAGGAGAAATTGCTGTTCTCATACCAGATGGTTTTCCTTTTGTCAGACTTATGAAATGCAATTGGTCCTTAGTGCCCTTTCAGCAAGGTCTGGTACCAGAACTGCTGCAGAACCTGGCTGCCATCCCTGTTCATGTACATGAAATCCATTGCTGCAGTGGAAGAAAGCAAGCCAATTTGTCTTGTTTGGCTGCTAAAATGTGGGTCTGCTTCTCTGTTGAAAGGGTCATTTTTCTCTCTTAGACTCATTAATTAGGCTAGAATCCTATCCTAGAGTGTGAGAGCGTCATACACAGATGGGGGCACATCCCAGAGCTTATGGGACATTTTCATAGGCACCCAGATGGGATATGGGCTTGGCAAAAAACACATTTTAATTATTAATGTTTCCCCAGTATCTTCTGACTGACTTCTATCGTACCTTTTCAAAAATAAATAACATATTCTCCTTCAGGACTTTATTTTTTTAGCAGCTTTTTTTTTTCTTCTTCTGTGTTTTTTTTCTTTCTACCATTCTACCTGCTAACGCAAGTATGATAAACAGTCTAGTGGGCATCTAGGAAACAGAAAAATTCATAGTATCCTCTTATTCCTGCCTGGTTTTTCATCCTGTTTTTAAACCTGCAAAACCTCTGATATTGAGAACATCTCACATGTTTCAGTTTGCTCCTTGAACAAAGTTGTAGGTACCAAAATACTGTAGGTACAGTTAAAGTGTATTCTTCAGGAATAACATCTGCAAAGTGCTTTGATAAAGCAGAACAAGAAGTTGGCTGTAGAGAAGCCAGGTTTGAAGGATACCTGTATGTAACATGCTTGGGAAGCTAGGACAAGTAATGGATTTTCAGTATATCTGAAAACTGACCCCATTATTTTAGGCACTGTTTCTACAAACATGTCTCCAAGATAGAAGAGAAAGTGTGCATATGGCTGCGTTTCTCATATGTCTCTATAAACACATTTGAAAGTGCAAAAGAAAGGGCTAATATTGTAATATTTTCCCAACTTTCATGATAATTTTCACATTTTTGTTCTTTTTTGGGGAAGAGGGAGGACAGGGAGACAGGCAGAGCAGTTCTTGGTTTTCCCATTTGTAGGAGAGTCGTTCTAGACGCTTTTCTTTTGAGTCTTCAACAGTCCATGCTTTAGCAAAACACAGACAAGATTTTCCAGTAGATCTCTTCAGTCAAAGGAAACCTGTGTGTGATAAGCACACTCATGTGCCCCACATGCCTCACTGCCTCCTTTCTTGCAACACTTTGTGGCCTCAAGGGTAAAAGACGGATTGAAGCCATTAGAATATATTTTCCTGTGGACCTTAGTATTGCCTGCAGTCAAGTGGTAAAATTTTATAAATGCTGCTTGTGAATTTCTGATTTTCAGTTTGTCTGCTAAACCACGATTTGCACAGCATGGCCAGTGACAGTCCAAGTTCACCAGCATTGGCCTTCCATAGTTGGATGTATCCATTTATAAAGAGCTTAAAAAATACTTGGAAACAGGTGAGAATCTGGACATTAATTTCTTACAAGTGGGAAATATTGGCCTGAAAAGGATGGTCGGTGTTTTCCAGAGCTGAAAGTTTCTGGCTAACCACATAATTCTGCAAGGGCATTCAGAAATACAACATTTCAAAATGTGCTGTTGTGAGGAAAAGCAAGAGAGGAGACGAAGCCTGGTGTTGAGATAAGAGAAAAGGGTTAATGGAGATGCACGTTTATGTAGTGGTTACCTGCAAGTAAATTGCAGTCTCACATTTCTAGGAAACACTGTCCTAAAATATGTCTCTTGAGCCAATGTTGTAAGTAATCAGCTTTTTCTCCAAGAGGCTTTAAAAACACAATTTTGGCAACAGTAACTAAGGCGGTATTTTACAGAAGAGCCCCCAGTAAATGGAAAGCAAGCTGGTTAATCAGTTTTGATTAACGGATCTGCATTCTGTTATTTAAATGTTTATATCCTGATTAGCACTTAGGCTGTATTTAAATATGCAATTTTATTTTAGCAAAATATGAGGCATGGAGAATGGAGGGATGCTAAATGGTGGGGATGTAAGGTAAAAAATGTGCACCCACCTCCTTCAGCCTTGTAAAGTGATACTGATGTGACTGATATTTTCACTTCAGTTGTGGGATTATCAAATTTCATAATCAGATATGACTAAAGGAAAAAGTGTGTTGCTTAAGTTACAAAACTAAGTTTTAATTTAAAGATTAAGACTTCTGTTCATGAACTAAATGTCTCCTGCTCCTCATTTTGTTAAAAATAAAGCAAGTTGAGCAGGTACAAAAGTTTGTAAGTTTTTTCTCTATTATTTCAAGAATTGCCAATCTATGATAGCATCTGATCATTTAAATCTGCATTTCCATTGATTCATAAATGTTTGGAGAGTAGTTACTATTCCTTATGTTGCTCATAATGTGTTTTTTTTCCATGCATGAGCACTGTTTCTGACGACACTCATGAGGTACCAGAGATAGTGGTTTGTTTTGTCAACTCACTTGGGCTGCAAAGTTCATACTTTGTGGCCGAAGGACTGTGCACATCTTTCTGGGTTGCAGATCCTAACTTTGTGAAAAACTGACTGATTCAACAGAAAGGTTGGCCTGCCACGTAAGCATGCCATAAAAAACGAGCATCTGACAGCTCTGTGGCTTGAAATAGTGGATCTGACACAGGCATATGGAAAAATCATGCAACAGGGATACTGTATCAAAACAATTTCTGTAGCGAGGCAAAACGGAATCCTTTCCCTCCTCCCTTGGTCCCCTCCTTTGCTTTCTCGTGACTCTGTTTTTATGTTGTTTGCTTCTTACCCTTTGCCTTTTAAATGATGCCTCTTTAAAAACTGGTGTCTGACACAAGGATTGAGTTGTTCTCAAAGAATTTTTAGGTAGAATCGTTTAACTTTGAAGAGGGATATTCACACAGGGGTAACATCAGGAAAGTGGGACACTTCTGGAAAGCCATGGCTCCTCTTCCCCTTAATGTGGCTGTCTGAAAGGAAAGGAAATGCACTGTCCTCATGAGTTGGACAAGGAGTTCCTGCACAGGATGACTTGACTCTCCCTTCTTCTGAAGGAAACTTGATATCCTTTCTGTGCCTTCTGATGGCACAAACCCTTTCTCCCCTCCATCTGCTGTATTTCTGTTGCATTAGGTTTGATATCCTCTGCAAGATTTCATATTAGTCTTCTACCAGGGCTTGTAGAGCAAAGACTTCTGATTACACAGAAGGACTTCTGTTGTTGTTGAACTGGCAGAGGTTTTGAGGACTGGGAAGGGATGGAAAATAAACATATGCAAGCAACAAATGGAACAATCGCCCTCCTCTCATAGTGAGCATGTCTATAACTGATACTTTGCTGGCTTATTTTTTTCATAATTTTCTTTTTTTTTTCCTCCCCTTCTGCTTTTCACATTTTTCACCAACTGTCATTGGGGTTTCCATATTTTTAGCTGCACTTCTTTCAACAGACCTTTGAAAATAAGATATTGCTGTTACAACTACCACGAAGTAAAGAAGCGGAGGCATGGGTGGATTAAGAGACAGCTTAACCAAGGTGTGTAGGCACCCACTCTCTACTAAAGCCTGAGGCTTGTTGTGCCTTGCTGGATCATGCCTTGTAATAAATGGTCACTTAGGTCATGCTGGAAAATGAAGCTGGGTCTTTCCTGGTTGGCCTGGGCAGCAGTGGTTACTGTTGACCCAGTGTTTCCCAACAGAACCCTTCCCTAAAATGTCTGAGCTCTGTGCTTCTCTTTACAAGAGCCACTGCTGATGTGTTTGTGCCTACCACTGCAGGGTATAGATTAATGAAATATAGATGTATTTGTGCAAGGGCCCATGCCTTGCACTGCCAGTGGGACACGACTGAACAGCATCACCAGCTGCCCAGTCGGCACTTTCCTCTTACGGGTTTTATCTGAGGGAAGCTCTCTGTGGTGAATGAATTACTGAAATGAAGTGCCTGAAGACACAGTTAGACTTTCATTCATCCTGAGAAGTAATTAACATCTGGATATCTTGCTGCTGAGAATTAATTTCCTTCAGTAGTGGCCAAGTCCTTCTCTGTGTCCCTGCAACTGTGTTTGTGTCTTCCATTCAGCTGGGTTGTTGCAGTGCATATGGCAGGTATGCTGCTGAACGTGAAGACCTGCGGGCAGAGTGAGCCTGTGCAGTGGACTGGGGCACATATTCTTGATTTTGAATCACCACCAGGTTCAGTGGAGCCTGGGCTCAGTTGTGTACAGCCTGTGGAATTCTCATCTGTATGCAACCTCTGTGAAGCAGCTGACTTCATGCCTGTGGAACTGCACTAGCCTAGGAACCATAAAACATGAATCACAGGAATGAGATCCTCATGGGAAGATAGAGGGAATAGACTTCTTGCTGCCCAGAGGGACGGAAACTTGTTCTCCACCGCTGTTTCCATCTGTGTGCCTAGGAGTGCTGAGGACCTTGGTGCAATGCTGCATTGGTGAAAATCGACATGAGTTTATCCTTTATGTGTGGCCACGTGAGAAAAATGTGTTTGGTAAACGAATTTTAAAAAGCCTGGTTCGTTCTTTCTGCTTCATATGTAAATCCCAACGTGAGAACTGCAGTTCTGCTTACTTAGTGTTTAGAAGTTGTAGAGGGCTAATGATGCTGCAGTGTGGGTGTGTGAAGCCACACTGCTGCTTTTTGTGTCGTGTCAATTTTTTTGTCGTATGCAAATCATCCAGGAGTCTGCCAACATATGGAGAAAGGAATGTCTCACTCCTGGTAAGTTGCTTCTTTGCTCCCTCGGTAAAACTGCTGGATCCACACATTGCTTAGCTTCTTTTGGTGCTCTTACTAGCTATTCAAAATATTCATTAAAATAACAATGCAGCCTTCTAAGTAAAAAGCTCATTGGAAAAAAAGATGAGCTGTTTCCAGAACCGAATCCAATTGCCCCACCCATTTTCTTCAGAAACTGGAGCTGAGGAATTGCTACGGGAGTGCTCTTCCAAGTCATGGTGGTTGCTTCATCCCCTTCCTAATAACTGCACTCCTGTGGTGATGAAGTACAGAAATGCTTCCAGGCTCAGTGTCAAAATCCTCCATACAGTCACAAAAAAAAGTGGTTTGCAGTTAAGTGGATAAATATATTTTGAAAGAAAAGCTTTGTCCATTCTGTCCTTATCTGACACTAATATTGGAGCATGCAGCTGAGAGAAAGATGGGTAAATATTCCAGTATTCCAGCTGAGTCATCTTTGCTTCTTCCTGATTATCCCTTTCTATTCATGATTAATGCCCATGGAAATATATATGTTTGGACACTATTTTATTTGCTCTTCTTTTCCTTTTTCTCAATAAAAATTCTATAGACTATCTTAACTTAAAAATTAGATTAAAAGAATGTATTTGAGCAACTAAGAGAAGAACTAGAAATCAGAAAAGCAGATTTATGGGTTTTCATTCAATATCGATTCATTGTACATGTACTCCTGTCCTGTATCGGTTCAAGTCTTTTTCTCTGCAGAAAATGAGAAGCACGTACTCATGTCAAGAGCATAATTCATAGTTATTTTCAGCAGGTGCTTAAAAAACATTTGTAAATTCCAGCTTACAACTGAGCAATTCACCCTCCACCCCCTGTATGTAAATTTGTAACAGAGGCTTCAATAAGGAGTTTCAGTGTATAAATGATACCTTTATTTTCAGTGTGGAATTCCCATTGAGAGGCCAGGCCTAAAAATACCAAATGTTTCCACAAACAATTCCTGCACACTGCCTGTTGAGTAATACAGCCACAACCAAGGGGAGAGCTTCTGCTGACAGTTTCCCAAATTAATGCAGGAGTCCAAACTGAGCTAAGTTATATATAGTTTTTATTAGTGGTCATAAGCTCTTACCAGAAATCCAGATGTGCTTGAATCATGCAGCAGATTAATGACACAAAATGACCGTGGGTGCAGGATGAAGGCTCCTTTTGTGTACCAAAGAGGATACTGTAACTTCCAGTTAATGACTTCAAAATATCTTACAGAATGCAAAGGAGCAAGTTGAGGCATGTAATCAGAAGTTGCCAGACTTCTTATCAAGGTAATTACATGGTATTGAAATGTGTGACTTAATTTAAAGAAACAATTTTTTATCATTGCTGCGCTTTTCTAATGGAGTGTTTCAATAAATATTTTAAAAAGAAACTCCCCTCCAAAAAACCCACCTCAAAATATTCTCAGTAAGTGAAAGGGAAATTCAAAAGGGAAAAGCCAAAGGGAGTAGAAGAACTTTATAGGACAGGCAGCGTGTCTTCTAAAATAGTAGAAAATCTTGTATAAGTGAACCCAGAATGCTTTGGCTTTGGAATGTTTAAACATAGCATATTTTTGCGTGGTTGTTAATTTGAAATGTTAAGTTCTGCATGGAAGTTAGTAAGCTTACAAGTCTGGGTATTTCTCAGTGCTCATGTCCAGTAGGTAAATAGGCATGTTTGTGCAACATCAAAACCCTTGATTTTTCTTTTTCCTGCTCCTGCCATACTGTGTGTTCCTTGGAGAGAATCCTGATTCAGTGATTGTGGAATTTCATGTCAAAGTATGCTCTCTCCAGATTAAAACCCTGCAGAAGCAGGTGAGTAGCTATGGGAACCTGTTGTGGCTGCATCCAGCAGGTACAAGTTTTCTTGTTGCTCAGGGTTTACTCACAGGGACCATTTGCTCGTTTATTTGGTAAAGAAGTTGATTAGGGTCAAGCTGTTACTGGATTGGTTTCACCAGTATCTCTGTAAGAATGGTTTAAAGTACAATATGTAATTGGAAGCAATATGGGAGAGGTCAGCAGCCCTTGTAGAGTTTTTGTCTTGATTTTTGCCACAGTTGATACAGTTTCACCCCTGAAAGTGAACAAAAGATCCTTGTAGACCTGTCAGCACTGCCCTTTGGCACTCAGGCCAGTCAGCGTGTCACAGAGTCCGCTCAGGACTGTAATTTCCACTCCAACAAATCCGGTTTAAAACCAGCATTGGGCACTGCTGCTGCTTACATCAGCCGCTGTTTTAGCCCAACATGTGCCCATGAGTAGCTGTATTTTTCAATGTGTGTATTAAAAGTCTAAGCTGTTAATAATGGTTGAACTCTTCCTAAGCTTATTTTCAGGGTTTTTTTTGGCAGAGTATTTTAATTATTGTCATAGACCAGGGTGGGCTCCAGGTTTCCTCTGTGTTCTGAAGCTTTCACATAGAAACTTTTTGCTTGCCTTAATTTCTGTAGAAATCCACATTTGAGAAAAGGGTAACATTTGCACCAAATAATCTTATTCCTTTGGAAACAAAGAAAAAGGAAAACATCTTTCCTGTGAGTGACTGTTTTAATTTGTATTTCTGTTAGCATGAGAATATATCCCAAATGTACAGAGAGAGATTTGTTTCAGGGTTCTGTTAACCTGAGAACTTTCAGGGGTTTTTTTGGGCTTTTATTCCTGGCAGTAGGATTGCGTTCACTGTTTCTCCAATTTTGAATCTAATTGCTAAACATTTTGGAAATTGTAATGTAGTCATCTCCATGAAATGTCATATTATGAACACTTCCAGGTTTTTTGGGATTGTTTTTTTAACCAGTGGCTTGTATAGGCTGGGTATGAGTGGGGCTGTTTAGCCAGAGGCACTGGTGGCTGTGTTGGGCATGGTCAGGTACCCTTTAGTCTTTGATCACTGTAGTTAATGGTTCTGGGTGTGGTCCTGATAAAACTTCCTGAAAATAGCCAAATGTTTGTGCCTGGGGTTTTGTTTGTTTGTTTGTTTAGTTTTTGTTTGGTTGGTTGGTTTTTGTAGGGATTATAAGGGTGCTGATGGTCATTTCTTTGTTCCTAAGGGAAGCATAGTATTGATACAGAAGTGTTTTCTCTTGGGACATTAGAATTGGGACTGGTTTTTCTGTATGCATACTTAATCCTTCCAGGCTTGTAATATTCTCTGGAATTCCCACAGTTTCCTGCAAACAGCTTTATTATTAGATATATGTTTTCTGAAGTCTCTATTTAGGTTGCCTTCAGTATCCTGATAGTATTGAGCTCACACCTAGCAGCCAGACAGCCCAGGTCATATATTTATATATATATATCTATATATATATATATATATCTTTATGTGGGGGAAAGGAGAAGTGGATAGGGAACAGGAATGGAACAAGGGGTTGTGGAAGAATCAGAGCTATGTAATTTACATACTTCTGTGGGAAATGTCTACATCTAGTTATGAAAGAAAATTTCTTAGATGTTTCCTCAAACTTATTTTTTTCTATTTGCCTGAAGTAAAGATAGTGGGGAGAGATAAGACGTTTGTGGTGGAGATTCTCATAGGAGTATAGATTTTCCTGTTCCAGAGAAGATTGTTTTTTAAATTACTGATATGCTCTGAAAAGATGTAGAAGAAAAGGTAAGAACGAGGATAGATGGCTGGTGCAAAAAACGCCCAACAAAATTAGATCCAGATGGAGGAAGTGGGATCTGTGCTCTTGAGCTGTGCAAAGGCTGTCCCACATTTATTCCCCTTTCCCATTATTTTCAGCACAGTGTGAGGAACTCTATGCTATATATATGTATTGGAACTGAGAGTAAGAAGGTAGTAATGAGTCTGTTGTCAGCATGTTGTGCTTTCTTTAATTTACAGCCCCATCACTGTGCTGTGCTGCCATAAAGGAGAGAATATAGCCTTTGTCCCCGCTCGGCGCTAGCGGAACCGAGAGCGATGCGCGCAGTTGGCAAGGGCTGCAACAACAGAGTCCCCATTCATCGCTGCCATCAGAGCAGTTTGCTTTAGCTGTGTTATGTAAGCCATTTGTGGTATAACTCAGGACGTTGCACAGAATAATATTGGGCATGGCTATCCAGCTGTTGTGCGAGATACTGAGAAGGGAATAGAGGTACCTTATTGAGGCCGGGGTCTGGGGCACGCCTTCAGAAGCTCATTGAATTGAGATACTGCGACCCATTCCCTCAGCTGCCACCACGTGACATGTACTAGAAGTGTTGAGCTGCTGCACCAGACATCCTTCTTGCACAAAAAAAATACTGTTTTGCTCTTTATGAACCTAATGCCAATCCATGTGATTTTGTGACCAGACTGGTAAGGGAAAGCGTTCTCTGAAAATACTGTATGCGTTACCAGCCTCGTGCTGTAAGGGTGATGCAGGGCTGTAGGAACTATAAAACTATAATTTTGTCGTTGAGCTCTGAAAAGTTACTGGTATTAGCTGTTTGGCTTCCTGAAGGTAAATCCACCTGCCTTTTGTAGTTAGGATTCTGCCCAAGATTATGCAAAATAATATTAATAAGTAGAACATTTTGGCTTATCATGGAAAGAAGAAAGAAAGAGCTGCTGAAATACATCAGAAGTTGGCGATGGTGAAAATATTGCATTGCTATCCCGGGTATTACCTGATGAAGTAAGATGCTGCATAAAATTCTCTTCAATTAAAGTGATGGGTCTCAGTGTTCTCTTTTGGAGGGCTAAATAAGTGAAATCAGACATTTCCCAGAGTCATGGACTGTCTTTGCCTTTGTTTTGTCTGCCCTGTGCCAGGGAAGCACTGGACATTGCCTGCTTGGCAAAAAGGCCTGCTTTTCCTGGCATTTGATATCACTGCTCCTCAGTGTGACCTTGCAAAGTGATGAGAGATGCTGGAGAAACTTCAGGCAAAAACTAATTTCGTTTCAGCCAGGTGGTGGTTTCAGTCCTTGATTACTGAGTTAGCACAAACAAAAAATGTAAAGCGTAAACCAAATTATACAAAGACTGCTGCTATATATTCTATTTAACCTATTTCTCTATGATTTTGGCCAAAGTGTTTTATAGCTACAGAAATCTGAGAATCTAGCTCTTTATAATGTCCCTTTCTAAGGGGAAAACTTTCCTAGAATTAAAGAAAGAAAATTTCAGATCATGTTTCTGTTGTTTTTTTTTTTAAGCTTCTTTTTTCCTGTTTTGTCTTCAGTTATGTGGTAACCAAGATGCTGATCCTATCATATCCTTAAATCTCATTTGGGAACAGGTCTTGATGCTGAAGAGCATCCTTAAAATTCCTGTGTTTTACCTTATAGTAGTAATTCACTTACATCATGCACTAGAAGCACTTTATTGAATCATGTAGCACTTTGACTTCTAGAGCAATAACATTTTATTGTGATTACGTATAACATTAACATGAACTATTACTTTTACTTGGGGACCAAACCTAATGTATTAAATCAATGACAGACTTGGGCCTGCAGGGTGATACTTCTAAATAGTCTTCAGCTACTGGCTTGTTCTACAGTTAGTCATTTTTGGGGATTCTGGCCATCACAGTGATGAATTACTGAAAACAATTGGAGAGTCTATTGTAACTACAAATTCATAAATATATATGGGCAGGAAGTGCTGATAAAAATTCTAGGTAATTTTTCATGGTTTTGGGGCCTTCTTTCATTTGACTGTAAAATTGAAAATAACCACTTGAATCATTTTATTAGAAGGCAGCATCCATTCTTTACATGTATAACCACATCTTCTGTAGCGGAGCCATGCAAAAAAAAAGTGTTTTGGTTTTTTGGTTTTTGTCTAAATGTAAGGTTAGGGAATGTTCCAGTTCTGGAACAAAACCAAGCGCTCTGTGTCTGTTCAAATTTACCTATTTTTTAAGTAGAATACTTAATTGAGAATAGCCTCTAGCTGTGCTTAGCTAGGCTTTGAGTGTACAAATGCTCTCTGCCTCTTATTTGGGTTCCTAAGGAGGCAGTGCCCAAGTATTATTTAAGTATTGGGTTTCAGACTGTATGTTTTCTCTCTGCTTGTTTTGCAAGCACCTAAAATTACTGTAACTGAGAGAAGGGGAAAAAGTGTAGTTTGTGCTTTTGCTAACAATATGTATGTAATCAGCACCTCCTGGTTAATGAATTAGTTGGCTGTTTCTTTCATACAGCAGTAGCAGGGAAAACTGCTGGGATAATCAGCAAGTGTTGGCAGAGGGATTAAGAAATGTATATATCAGTTAATATTTCCTTTAAATAGTTTTCAAGTAAACGAGATCAAAATTTTGAATGGACCCCCTATGTATCTAAATATTTTTCAGGAGCTGAGGCAAATAAAATATTATAAACGTGCAGTATTTAATTACTTTCTTAAACCTCAGAACACAGAATGGTTTTATTCCCCTTTCACAGTGCAATCACAGTTTGCAGAATAAACTCCTAATTTTGAATTTAAAACGTTGAACATAATTGAAGGTTTTGCTTGGGTTTTTTTGTAACCCAAAAATGCCTCCTTTTAATGTCAACATAAATAGATTTTTCTTCTTCAATGGTGATAAAAATATGTTCTTTCTACAGATATCTTTTGCAATTTCAATGTATTAAACACCTTAGTCTCAACCTTGCGTGCAGACGCCCTGTTAAAATTTAGAGTTCACAGCTTAGAGCCATCCCAGAACTCAAGTTTTAAGAAGCAGCTGCATCAGCAGAGAATAAATTTACCTTTGGTGATGGCTACCAAACATGTGCCCTCAACAGTGTTATGTTCCAGCACCCAGACCTGTCTTTAAACATCTTCCCTTACCAAGTGGACTGACAAACAACCAAAGTGGGCACAGGGCCATTCCCTGAGGAAAAAAGAGAGGGCAGTGCGTGGGTGACCAGTAAGGGATGGCCATCTCTTCCTCACAGGGAGAGGAGCAGCTGCACAGAACGACTGTGGCTGGGGGGAGGCTCTGGCTTCAGCCTCGCTCCAGTGCCTGTCCCACCAGCTCTGTGATGTTCTTCAACACAGATCTGCTTGAGGCTAACTCCACCCTTTGGGAGTGAAGCTCTGGTGGGGAAGGGAGCCTGGGACAGGCTGGAATTGAGTACTGCAGAGGGAACAGCCCTCTGGAGGCAGTGTTTGCAGGGGGTGTTTCACATGAACTACCTCTTTATCTGCATTAAAACAGATATTTCTGTTGATGGTGGGGATTTGGGGAGTTTTGAGGGTATTCTTTGGCTGCTTGGATTTTTTTATTTGGTTTTATTTTGTTTCTATTGTTTTGGCTTATTTAAAAGAACCGACAGTATCTTTTTTAGAAGAAAAATGCTGTAAGCTTAAGATAAGATGTTTTCATCTTGGCTATAACAAAGCAGTAAGCCAAACAGACGGCTTGGGATGGGTGTGTTTTTCCCAATTAGCAAGCCTCATTGCTAGCACAGTGCTTTTGTAGGGCTTATCATTTGCTGTACATGAATGTGAGGTACAGATTCCTTGCTCAGTGATGGTAGCTGCCACCCGAGGACACCAGTGCTGGCGAGCAGGGACTTCTCCTGGGCTTGCACCCAAGCCAGGTGCTGTGCAGGGAGGCTCATCCCTGTCCAAGCAGGGAGCCAGGCTTCATGAAGCGCAGAAGGCTTTGCTGACTCTGGCTCTTGGGAGGATCCAAGACCTATTTGTTGCTTCATGTGTGAAGGTAATTTAAGGAATTTCAGCCTGACCTTGGGGATCCCTGTGCCACTTTCTGCTGTGTGGTAGTTACCAGGTCTTAGTGCGTTCTGGTGATTTGGTGCGACCACTTCCCTTCTCTACTTTAGTGGTGAGCCTGTTTCTTTCTAACAACCCTACTGTCCTTCTGTAAGAGGTTTGGTAGCAATATAGTAAATTACAGCAGTATTTTACTCAAATGTCTGGCAAAAATAAGTTTCTGGAAGGACTCAGAATTGCGGGAAGGTGTTTTGCAAATGACATTTTCTAATACAATGCAACAGGAGGAAACCATGATATATATTTTGCATTTAGAAATAAGACCAATTTAAGCTGCAAAAGTTGTAGAAGTTGGGATCACCAAGATAAAATAATTGGTCCACACAAATGACTTAAAATTTTGTGTCTGACTGTGTTTGTACTTTTCTCATGTCTAAAGGCTGCCAAATTCTGTCTTTCCTGGGAACTAACCAATGCTCTCTGGCATGATTTTCACTTCCCCTTATGTCTATATTTGAAAAAGCATATGTGTAGTCCCTAAATGAATATAGTGGTTAACAAGCTATGGATGACAACCCACAAAACATATTTGCTAAAGCAAGTTTCATACTGCTTAATGGAAAACAAATACCAGAACAAATAAACCAGGGATATTGCTACACATGCATATATTTCATGTATGAGAAGAGTTAAAGGAAAAAAAATCCCCTCCTGAGTTTTTCTTGAGCAGGCTTCTTCCCACTGGAGTTAACTCTCGGGGCAGAACTTGGTTCTTACCTAGATATTTATGTTTTTCTTGGTAGGGCAGGACATGCTGTATTGCAGAAACAACTAATTACTGTCATTACATGAGTAATAGCTTCATCCTTCCTAGCTCCTAAGGAAGGAATCATCCTTTACATCCTAAGGAAGTAAAGGCAGCAGTGACCCCCTAAAGCAGCTCTGTTAAGTCCTTCTGTAGTAAACAGTGTCTCTGTTGTTCCTAAAAGAAAAGAGCCCATGCAGAATTTTCAAGCCTTCTATGCTGTGTCATGTGTGTGAGCGACAGGATGCACGTGATGCTGGAGAGGCTTGGGGAAAGACGTGGGGAAAGCCCTCCTTGCAGGTAGTGCACCTCCCCCTGAGGAGAGGGGTGACCTTGGGGGCAGGTGGGGAACAGACCATGGCTGGGATAGAGTAGATTTTTCTGCATTTTGCACAGGTGCATGGAGCCCTTGCTGCCATACCCAGGTAGCCCTGAATTTGGGAGCTCATTCAGGTAGTAACTGCTAGCTTGGACACAGCATGAAATTGGAGATTTTGTTACAAAACACTAAAACTTCATAGTGTTCTTAACTTGGATGCTCAGTCTTCAGCTGGAGCTTCCTGAAGCTTGCTTATTGTATTAGATTTTTTTTTTTAATTTAAAAGTAACCTAAAATGTATTTACTTGCCTTTTTTCATCTGGTGACTCACATTAGTTTCTTCCACATGACTGCTCTGCTGAGAAGGTTAGGAACCTAAGAAGTAAAACTGAGATTTCTGTAACTTTCTGCTTCCTCTATCAAATCCCTTAAGAAATTATCAAACACTGGCAAGGTTTATGATGTCATTAGAGCCTTTTATAACTGCCTAATGCTCCAAGTAGAAGAAACTTGGTTATAACATGTTTTGTAACCAAACACACTGATCTTCAAAAACAGAAGTTAAAGCCCATGTTTTTTCAAATTACCTTTCAGATGCCTATTTAAATACTGTAAGCTCCAGTGAAATCAGTGAAAGTTGTTAAATGAGTTCCACTTTCTCTGATATGAACCACAGCTTTGTTTTGTTTTTCTTTTTCCTTAATTTTGGTCCTTAGTTTCCAAATAGTTTGCCGGTTCTAATGCATTTGGTAATTAGGAAAAAGGAGGTAACTTCCATATTAGTTACCTGGTTTTGGTAAAGCAGCTGCTGTAGAATGTCCACCCTTCTGCCAGGGTTTAGCCCATGAAGTGTTTAAGAAAACAGCCTTGCACATGCATGCCCATCTAAGTTGTTTTTTTTTTTTAGTTAACTGCTGTGGCAAACAGTGGTTTTCTGATGAACTTTATACAAACAGGAAGAAGTGGCCTTTCTCATTTGCTTGTCGGTGAACCTACTGTAACAAGGGGGTTGACTAGACCCTTCCAACCCCAACCATTCTGTGATTTCAAAATGAGTTGAAGAGTGACTGCTGGGTACTTTCCAAATGAGTGCAGTGTGACATCTGTGACCTGCACGAACCTCACTCAGGCCAGCTGTTGAGACCCTGTCAGTGAAGCCAGATCTGCCATGCTCTTGCATGGGGCTGGGGCTTCTTGAGATAAAAAGGGCAATGAATAGAAGTACAAAAAAAACCTTTCTTTTTATTTTCCTTGAAGTTCTGAGAACATGTGTGTGTGTTTGATATATATATATATATATATATATAAACAGAGAAACAAAGCCCAGTATTCCAACAATCCTAATGCATGTGTAGGGGAGAAAAATACACTTTTCAGGTCAGCACCCTTGGTCCTGGCTATACCACATAAGTGTCTGCCCAGTAATGATTCTGATAAATTGTTTGTTCAAATCTGCTGTAGTTAAACTCAACAGTTGCTTTGTATGAGATGTGACTCCAACACAAGTTGCTGAAACTTAGTTATGCATGTGCTGTGGACAAAGCTGTGCTAAGGCAAGCATGTGTTAGTAATATTAATAGTGTTGTTACCGAGGTGTTCTGCTCTGCCTGGATTGTTTTCTTGCAGAGCTTCAGTTCTTAATACACTGCCAATTTCTGTGTTGTGGTAAAAGGAAAAGCCAAAGGAACATGTATGTGTGGTGGCTGAGATCTTCACCTACACTGCAGTCCTGTCCATTTTCACCAAAAAGCCCCAGTCTAGACAGAGGGTGAGTTTAGATTCACGTTAGCAGGGAAAAGGAACTTCTTTGACTGAACCCAATCTTGTAGCTTTAGCTGCATCACATTATAGTGGTAGATGGAACTTGTTTGGACAGCTAATGGCTGGTCAGTGCTTATAATCAAATGAGCAAGATTCCTGTTTCTTTGAGGGATGGCGTATATAAGTAAAATAATTTTTAGCCTCAAAATAATCTAGTAATCTGTGCAGACAAAGTACACATAAGAGAGGGAAAAGCTATGTACTTTATATAGAGGCTGGGTGCAGGAAAGGCTTATGTCTTCAAATAGTATGCATTGTGCTGTTAAAGGTAGTAGACTTGCAGTAGAGTGTTTCCCTTTCTTATTTCTAATTGCAAACCCCAGATTTTATTTTCTTTGTAGCTGATTGGAAGAATGCTGGGGTTTTTGTGCAGTTTGGGTGACTTGCAGCATTCCACATGGCTACACCATCTTTCATCATTCTGCCTTAGACTTGCTGTTGACATGCAGGCTGTACTTGACTTTCACCCAGGACTACCAGGGACAGCAAGACTGAAGTCTCTCTTGTTTCTGTATTTTAAAATAAAGAGACTGCTCCTCTCATAGGCCTCAGTGGGCACTTAGTGCTGGGCAAAGGGCAAGGCAGTTTGCCTGCATGCAGAACCACAGGGCTCAACTGAGTGCCCAAGGAATGATCTATCTAACCTGCTTACCCTTAGACAGGGTTGGCAAAGTAATTTCTGACAACAACTAGCATCTCTCTACAGAACATATGTTCTCATCCTAATAAATAGATAAAATATATGTAATATATGATGTATATGTATACATATCTCTCTATATATATATAAACATATATTTGTATAAAATCTACTCATGTGCTTTTCTTTCTGTCAGAAACCTTTTCTCACTTTCTGTCAGAAACCTTTTCTCACTGTCTTGGTTAAGTCCTCTCTAAATTTGAAAGTACATTCATTTCCTCTTTGCATCTTCCTTCTGAACAATTGAAGACTGTTACCTTCTCTGCCTTCAGTTTCCTTTTGTTTAGATTAGATACTTAATTTATCCTCTTCTCTGAATATCTTCTGACTTGTCCACATATCTGATGGAAAGCAGCAGTGAAACTTGACCAAAATGTTCCTGTTGTCATCTAGTAGTGGTGAGTACAGCAGAAGGCTTTCCTCACAGACCTCTCTTGCTGTCTGTTCCAGCACAACATTTGCTTTTTTGCAAGAGTGTGATATTGTTGGTGCTTCTTTAGCTTATTGTGTGCTGTAACCTCTAGCTCTCTTCCACATAACTCCTGCCTAACTGGGAAAATGCAAGTTGGGCAGTCGATGAAGGATTGAAACCTGGTTGTGAGGCTGGCCTGGGATAGTGAAATAGAACAAGGGGTAACAGTGGTTTAGAGGAAAACTACCTGATTAAATACCTGAGTAACCATTTCACTGAGAAAAAAAAAGGATAAAACACGGAATATTTTTTTGACAGTTAGTAAAGCAGATGCCAAAGGGATTTTGGCATAAAATGTGCTGAAGTTCAGTTTGGGTATCAAGGTTATAAAGTGTTTGAGGCTAGGAAATTGCCAAAGAAATGTTTTGCTTGTATATGCAAGACAGTGTTCTTAATAGTATTAACACTAACATTTGCCTGCTTGCTCTGGTGCCTGCTGAAGTCTGTCACTTTGCAGCCCAAGCTGCTTTTCCATTTACCTTTTCATCTTCCTTGTGGAAAAAGATTCTGTTCTAGTGATTTTTGTATTAGATAAATTCAGTTGGGTTTGTGTGTATAGATTTTCTTGTAACAATAGTAATTTTGTATGTTTCAGGAAGTGGTACTTTTAGATTTTTGTGTGATCTTTTTATCCCACATAGGGAAGAGCAGTGTTGCCTTGCAGTGTCTGGAGTGAGGACCTATGCAGAGCAAGTCCCATGATAGTTTTGGTTATTTAGAATGTTCTACACATGCACAGTGAATTTTTTCTTCCTGAAAAGCAGGGAAATCCTCGCCATAGAAACAATTTGTCTTCCAGATTGGACGGGAAAACCATGGGTTTTTGTAGTGGGCTAAAATCCTGCAAAATTTCAGCACTGTATTTTTTCCAGTAATCCCAAGATTGTTTGTTCAGCTGCTTTCATTCAGTAGCACTTAATGAGAGTATTTTTAAAAAAGAGAGGTGGTTAGAGCACGCAACTTTCTTTTTCTTTTTTTTTTTTTTTAAGTTCTTTGACATATACTTGTTCTTTCCTACTCTTTCCACATTCACATCGTGTGTGTGTTAAAGGAGGGTATGAGAGGCACTCCTGGGAGGGATGTCAGCAATTTGTGCTCCTGAGTCAGCAGAAGTTGCTGGAAAAGGGACAGAAGTGTAGTAAGTGCTGCGGCGAATGCCGCGCTTCGCGTTGTGTTGCCTGATACTGATTATGGGTCTTAAGCCCCTACTGACAGCCACAATCCCCTTGTTTATGAATCTGTTTCTAAATGCTTTCTTTCGGAGAGTCACACAGCTATGACTGCACCCTGGCTCGTTTCGACATTTCCTCGTTAGCCTGAAGGGAACTCTCTAAAACCTGCTACCCCACGCTGCTTCCATCCTCAGCAGGAAAGGGGATGGTTTCACAGTCCTGTGCAAGGAGCAGAGAGGCTGGGGTGGATTTGGGAGCCAGGAGGGAAGGGCGCTCCATGCTGGCTGCAAAACCATGTCTTCAGATATCAGCTATATTCCTTTACAAGTTCTGATCCAACTGTTACTGACCTGGCCAAAGACTGGGCTGAAATAATATGGGACTCTGGGAACTTTAGATCCCTTTAGGTCTTTCACGTTTGAACCAGAATGGCAAAAATTTAATTGGAAATTCATTGTTCAGTTTAGTGTATCTTCCACCCATGATGTGGTCTGGGTTAGGGGGTTGGGGTTGCTTTATTGTTTTGTTTTGTGCTTTTAAGTAGCTAACCACCTGAATCCACAAAGTAGTGCACTTAATAATAATAATTCTACTTTGCTTCTGTCCTTGAGCATGTGCACTGCTACAGATGAGACAGGCACCTGTAGAATTGACCTGTGCTTCATCTTTCAAGGCCCGCATATTGAGTGACTCTACATTATTTGCTGTTTAGCATGTTCTGTGATCAGTGCTAAAATTTGAGTTGTGCAGTTTGCAGAAATGCTGAGTAACTAATGTTCCCATGTTATTTTGTTCTAAATAATTCAAAAAGATGATTATACAAAGCTGTGGGTGCTCTCCTGCATAATTAATACTACAACAAAACCATGGCAGCATTAAAATGAATAGTCAAAAAGGAGCCCTGCCTGTCTGCTACCTGCAGAGAAAATTCTGTCCTACCTTTTTATTGCTCTGCAAAGGTCTCTACACCACCAGTTTAAAATAGATAGCTTTTGCTAAAGTCCCTCAGTTGAAATTTAAGAAAGGGTGAAAAGAACAGGAGCAAAGAACTGACATGTCCCTGGAGAGCTCAAAGGAAGGAGCAGTGGATGCAAAGTGAAATCAAATCTCTGCTCTCAAGAAGGCGGGATTTGTGTCCATCAGTTTTCATACAGGTACAGTAGGGTTTGAGCCATGGGTGGAGTTGGGTGCAATAAGGCAACTCTTGGGATCATCCTGGCAAATAAGACACCAACTTTTCCTGTATTTTTTTGTAGAAGAGCCCAACATGAACTCCCAAGTGTGGCTGAATTGTGATTTTTTTTTTAAACTGGTACACAAAATACTCTTGATGCTGAAAGTTAAGTCCAAAGTTGACAATGATTCCTTTGTAGCAGTCCCTTTTGAAGTAGATACTCCTATAGGTACAAGAAAACACTACGTGAAGGGATAAATTCTGCTTTCAAGTCCGTATTTTATATATAAATGTCTTACAAATCTTTTTTAAACAATATATGTTAACAGGAATATTTACCTTAGAAAAGGAGATAGGATTTTGAACTATTCCATTGAATATATAAGTATCTCTGTCCTTGCTTGATTTCTTTTTTTCTTCAAATAATCAGCAGCCTTTGGCAATTCACACCCTTCTTACAGTAATTTCCAGTACTTTCTTCCTGAGTGCTGATACTTGGTTCTGTCTTAGCTATTTGATACTTAGGTTTCTCAGAAAGCTTTTGCATCCATATTCACTGGTCGGAAACTGTTTCGCTGCTTTTTTGAAGTCCCCATCTTAATTCCTAACAACATATCCTAAACTATGTCACTTTTTTTTTTTTTTGATAGAAAACCACAGCTGTGGCCTGTGCTGCCATATGCAGGAGCCTCATGGCAGGGCTGTGACCCAGTGAGAGGCTCTTCCCAGGCTGGTCTGAGAACACCAGTAATGGTGCTGGTTGCCTCTCCCACACCAAGTTTAGCACCGAGCACAAGGGAAACACCCAGGCTGTGCGAATGCAGCCACCTTGGGCCTGTCACAGGCTGCATTGCCTCACGTCATGAGCGACACTGTAGGTTATTAAAGGCATCCACGCTCTCAGGTTGGCAGCCTACCAGACCTGTCTTCTTCCAGCAGCCTCAAGGCTTATTGTATCAGAGCTCAAGAGAGACGTGCCTGCCCTAGCTGTGTGCTGATGGTGTCAGTCAGACGGGTGATGTGGGGTAACTGGCCACTCTTGATCACGTATTTTGTGCCTGATTTAAGGGCCCCAGTAGATCCTAGCTCAGGGGAGCAATGTGTGCAGCTGCCACTGGGCAGTGGGGTTGAAACCTCAGCCTGATGACAGTCAGAAGAGGTACTTTTTGCTGGGTCCCCACAGTTGAACCTGTGATGGTGATACACCAAGAACTTGTAATGAATCCTGTGAGTCATTCCATCACTGCTTGACATCTCCATTTCCTATACATTAGTGCTCAGAGGGAGCCAAATCACCACCCACAGTGACTCCTTCACCTTCATTCTCCACCTCTGTGTGGTCTGGGCAGGCAAGACACTTGTTGTAGGAAAGAACCTTGATTTGGACCACCACATTGAAATCCATCCTGGAGAAGCAGCGTTAGCATAGAGTGGGCGCCATTCTGTTGTCATCTTCCGTGAAGTAACTGCAAAGTTGTGTCATGAAGAACATGTGGTTCTGACCATCACTGCGGAACATGCTGTGTGACAGACAGCCTTGCTTAGAGGTCTGTATCTTAGGGATTGTGTTGAGTCATACAGTTGATAATCTAAATGTAAATAATAGTTGACGCATGTTAAAATTTGAATTTCATTAGGTGGAGGTTTTTAGACTTGAACAATGAATTATTTTTTTCATGTAATGCTGTAACATGCTTACTAACTTTGACAAAGAGTGTTTCCCCTGATGCAGAGATAGTGGATAATAATAAGTGAGCAAACACGGTTATGAAACAAGGGGATATTTTAATCATCTTTGTTTTGGAGAAGACCAGAATGAGGTCCCTCTTAGAAACAATCTACTTCACTGATACTTTGCTTCAACAGATTGACATCATCTCAGGAAAGAAAATAACTGTTTGCTATTCCTGTCATAGATTTCTTTCAATCACTGCGACAGATGTTCCAAGCGTGTTGTTCCTCTGTTAGGTTTCTTTAGTAGTAAAAATACTGCAGTCTAAATATAGTTTAAATTGGTTGAGATACCTTGTTTGAATACGATTCAAAATTGCATTATACCTGGTTTAAATTGGAGCGTAACAGGACAAAACCATTGGAAAGTCTTGTTAAGATTATTTGAAGCCCAGGTAGGAATTTTTATTCAATCATATTTAAAGTGAAATGCTATCTTTTCCTAATATATCTAGCAATCTGATTTATGATGAACCTGGATAACATAGTGAACTTCCCCCCGCTTGCTCATTATTTGGAATTACCTTGGACAAAAAAATGGGAAAAATAGTTCTCTTTTCCTGTATCTGCAGTGTTGTCTTTTGTAGTAGCTGAGTGTTCTATACCAGGAATACACAGATTCTGTTATCCTTTTTCTCCAGTGAAATAGAGTTTCGTCTTCAGGAACAATTGAGATGGCTGAGATTAGAGAGAGAACCAGTACACATGAACAAGGTACCCATTATTCCTTTGGGGGCTTTGGAAGCTGAGAAGGCTATGGTCCTTATAACCCCCCTTTCCTCTGCTAGTGAGTTCCAGTTCAAAGCTCTTCTCTGTCATCTTTCCTGCTCCCTTGCTTCTGGGAGAGCTAACAGGATGATGCAGGCTGAGTTCTGCTGAGCCTGTTGGTGGCAAATAGCTCTTCCTTTTCATTCTCCCACTCATTTTGTACCTAGATGATTGGTTGCTGCTCATGTGGCCCACTTTTTGAGACCACTGGGTTGGGAGCACAGCTTCCTGCCTGGAACTAGGTCATGGTGGTGTGACAGTAACTGCACTGGTGTGTGTCCCAGTCAGTGATGTTGACCGGGGGAATGCTCTTGTTTGGATACTGGCTGGCTGGAGCTTTCTGCTCCCTCTTTCTGACACGTATACAGATGAAGTTGCTAAACTGCAGTGTCTGGGACAAGGTGCTCTTTTGTTTCCAAAAATGATGAGTAAAGCAACAAAGTTCAAGGTTTATTTCATCACTTGGACTTTTACTCCAGTGATAGAGACTGGGAGTTCAGCTTTAGAGAAATGAGATCCTCACTTTGTAATCTGTTCTTGTTTCATTGCTAGTTAGCATTATTTATTAAACTGTTAAAATAATCCTCCAAGAAGTAAGTAAATGTAGGGAGATACAGGTGCAATGATCTCCAGTGCCTAATGACACAGACTGTTAGCATCCTTTATTTTGTGCTTCTTTTTGGGGGAGGATAGAGAAGCTTATGTGGTAATCACATACTGCCAGGTCATTGCAGGGAATCTGGTGCCAGCAGTCTCTTCAAGGTCCTGCTTCTGTCGGAAAACTCACGGGTTGTTAACTTGAGCTTCCAATTTTGAGCCCCCACAGAGGAGAGTGGTTCATGTATACTTTGTTTTGAAGCCCCACTATGGTCTCACGTAGGGAGACATTTTCTTCTAGATTTGGTTTACTAATTTGCAGTTGGGATCATTCATTTTGATCTTTCTTTGGTTTCAAGGTTCTTTGTGCAGCAGTGAAGGTTGTAGTTCTAATTTCATCATTGTACTTGTGTTGAGTTAGTTCCCGTAGGTATTTAAGCTGTGAGAACAGTGAGAAAGACGTAACATCTGATTTCCCCCTTTTTTTTCTTATTTGAACAGAAATCCTACAGCATTCACCCAAGGAGTCACTTTGTAAAGTTCATGGGTAACTAACTTCACTATCCATGGACAGCTGAATGCACTTTCAGGGCTTTTTTGCAGCATGGCTGTGGCCTCCTCTTAATTGTTTCTATGACAGTTTTCTGTTCGGTTAGGTTTAGAACAGAAGAACAAAGGGATTCTTCAGCATTCAAACAGGCTGCCTAGGGAAGTGGTTGAGTCACCATCCCTGGAGGTATTTAAAAGATGTGTATACATGGCACTTAGGGACATAGTTCAGTGGTGGACTTGTCAGCACCGTGTTAGAGGTTGGACTCGATGATCTTGGAGGTATTTCTAACCTAAATGACTAAATGGTTCTAAGATCCAACCTATTACTTCTTGAGTTTGCTTTCCTGTTTGAGGGGCTGAGTGAGGCACGTCAGGACAGTTTCAGTATCTGGATCTCAAACTTCATCTCTTTTGTCCAGCTTCCATGTGAAGTTCTTGAAAGGTAGATTGGTTATTTAGGGGCAGACATTCGAGATTATTCTTCATTTCTTTGTCCTTATTTGTTTATAATAACAAGGTTTCCAGGAAAAAGATACTGCATTTAGCTTAGGATTTAGCAGGGGAAATTACTTCAAGTGAAGTTTCTTGGAGGTGAATGTAGCAGAAGTGTTCCTGTCTGCCTGTAGCATTTGGATATACCTAACAAGGATGGGAAACACCCTGACCTTAATGTAACCTTCTGCCCTCCTACTTTGCCATCTGTCTCAAGACCTGCAAAAGATATGACTGCTTTTCACAAGCTCTTCTACCAAGGTTGTCTCCCAGGAAAGGAAAAAGAAGAGTTATATAAGTGTTTTCCTCCAAAACTGTGTGTTACGGGATTCAGCCAAGACCCTGATTTTAGCTCCAGCAGAAATCTAAAACTGGCACAAATTGTTTTCCAAGGTCCGTTTTCTGTGTGTATAGAGAAAGTAAATGAACCTATAGTTTAGTGTGTGGGGTAGAATATTCCTAAATATTCTAGCAAAGTAGAATGGTTCTTGGGAAGAGCCACAACCACCACTTCAGTAGTTAGTGAGCTTTCCTTCTCCATTGGGGGATACAATTTCTGTCAGAAATCACCAGTGGAGAGCTTGGAAGTGCACTGTGATACAGAAATGGAGCCCGTTTCAGATATGATACCTTCCTGTTGAACATTAATGAACTGCAGCAGTTGTATGTAAGGTTTGTGGCTTGTTACATATGCTTAGCTTGTCAAAAGTTTCTCGGGGCATTAAGGGCAGGCAGTGTCATTTGTGCAACAGTTAGAGCTCTCTGCCTGTGGATGTAACACTGACCTTATTTGAACTGATAAATAGCTGTCTTATCCATGACCTTTAATAGCTGAAATGTGTACACCATCTACAGCCTTTTTCAGGTTTGCTTCAAAAGAGACCACTGGATAAAGCCTATGTATGTATGTATGCAGTGCTTTGTGTGATCTTTTATGGCTTGTAACAGCACATCAAGAGAATTCCAGAGTTTAGGAGTAGCAGAGCAATCACTTTTCCATGTGCTCTTTCTTCCTCATGAAAGGTGGTCTTTCATTCATAGGGATACATGGTGTTGTGCAGCTAGCTGATCTTAAAGCAAAAAAAACCACGACAGAATATAATTTTGGGCTTTATCCTCTATGTAAAATAATGTTTGCATTCTCTGGTTTAATTTGAAAGAAGACAGAGACCGTATTAAAATATAATGAGGGCAATTAATTTTGTGGTTCACAGTGGTTCAGATTTAGAAGGGAAAAAACCCACCTTAATCAGCACAGTACTTAAGGGCTCCCTGTAAGAACGTTGTGCTTAACCTTCAGCAAACGCTTATTGGCTGCCCTGAATAGTAATGGATTTAAGCACATGCTTAAGTGTTTTCCTGAAGGAAGACCTAAGCATCTTCTCAAGTGTTAGATTACGGCTTCATTTACCTTATTCATAAATCCCAGCATCAGAGGCAAACTTTTCTTTCACCTCTTGGCAGGTATCTGTGTGTACAGGTTTTTGCACCTCCGTTTGCCCTGCTTTCTGTGGCTCTCTCGCTGCAATCTGATCAGCCCGGGCTGACCTTCAGGGGTGCTCCACATGGTTCGGGAGCCTGCCCGCACGGCTCCGATTGCACGATCAAAGTCCGTACCTTGCCTTTCATCTGCCGGCTCTCTGCCCTTCCCAGGGTTATTAATTTGAAGAACTTAAAGGCGCAACCCCTTTCTGCTGCGCCTGTTCCCAGGGGAGTGGGAATGGGAATTGGCGGGTTCTCCAACGGCTTGGCTGGGGTCACTTTTCCATGGTGGGAAATGGGATCGGAGCGGGTTAAATCTGTACCAGCTGCTTCTTGGTTGGCTGTCGGAAATGCAAGGGAAAAAAAAGAAAAACCCAACCGATCCAACCGTACAAAAATTATGGGGGGAGGGAAAGAAAAAAAAAANGCAAGAAGGGAAGAGAGGTGAAAGAAAAAAAAAAAGAAAAGATGGGGGGAAGGAGGAAACAGGAAGAAATAGGGAAAAACAAAATAAAGAAGGCGGAAAATTAGAAGAAAAAAGGGGGAAATGAAAGAGTAAGTAGGGGTGTAAAAAAGAAAAAAAATGAAAAGTAAAAAAGAAAAAGAAAAAAAAATGAAAGTGGGAGAAGTAAAACAAAAANTGCGCGGGGCCCGGCCCGGCCCGGCCTTGCGCGCCTCTTGCGTAAGCGGCGGCCCCGCCGCCCTCCCGGTGGTGCCGTTGCCATGGCGAGATAGCGGGGGAGGATTCCTGGGATCCGTAAGCCGGGGGAGAGGGACAGATTACGTCTTAACCCGTCACTCCGCGGCGCCTAACGTGATGTGGCAGGGTCGCCCAGGTGTCCCGGGGGGGTGACCCGGCGGGCAGCTCCGCGCTGTTGCAGGCATNAAGAAGGCGGAAAATTAGAAGAAAAAAGGGGGAAATGAAAGAGTAAGTAGGGGTGTAAAAAAGAAAAAAAATGAAAAGTAAAAAAGAAAAAGAAAAAAAAATGAAAGTGGGAGAAGTAAAACAAAAAATAGAAAAAAGAAAAGAGAAAAAAGAGCAAGAAGGGAAGAGAGGTGAAAGAAAAAAAAAATCACAGGGAAAAGGGATAAAAAAGAAGTGAAAAGAAAAGGAGGAAAAATGAGGAGTGAAGGGAAAGGAAAAAGAAGGGAGGGGAGAAACCCTGATGGGCGCACGCCGCGCC
>VZTB01001206.1:194053-282233 GCA_013397245.1 Thryothorus ludovicianus
AAATAAAGCTGGGAGGGAGGGAGGGGGGGTGGCTCTCGGGGTAAGAGGATTAGATGCGTTCGCATGGGGGCCAGGATGAGGAAAATACTGCAAGGCTTGAGGGAGGTGGGTTTGAGGAATTGGCCTCGATGGAAACGGGAGGCATCCTTCTTTATGAACATTCCTACTGCCTGCTGAGAACTGCCTGGCAGGTGCTGGAAGGGGATTCCTTTAATCTTCATCTGCATATTTTATTACCACATTTAGTTGTCAGCGTTTTAATCGTAAGATGTGCCCATAAACACACCCTGAGAATCTCTAAGCAGTGAGTGCGAGTAGCAGCCCTATGCTGATAGCGAGCCTAGATCAAATCATTGACAGATGTCTTTTACATGAATGGAAGGAATGACGGGAGAAGGCATCAGTGTCTACTTGGGTAAGTTTCCTTTCCGTTATCTTCAATCATTATTAGTATTTTACACCATCTCTTCCTCAGTGTCAGAATGGGAGCAGTCAACTCTGGTGGGGTCTTGTGCTTTTGATCTTCTCTCTACTCTTTGCCTGCTAGAATTTCTCGAAGCAGGTGAGAATTTATTGAACCCTTTTGCTGTGGTCTCTTCTTTGTCGCTGCAAGGATGTCATTAGTGCAGGCAAAAACTTTATAAATTCTAATGTTCGGTTTTAAGTTTGGAAAAGGTGATGTCTGGTCTAGAACTGAGTATGAAAAATACTGGTATCCAAATTTACCGTGTTGTAAATGTTTCTTAAGAGAGCAGCCCCTACCTGTGCTAATAATAATATTCATTGCCAGAAAACAGATGTGTGTGGGGAAAAAGTCTTAAGTGAATTTAACATTCTTAAACAGTTTTACAGCAGTGGGGTAAGATGAGGCTTTGAGAATACTACTGGGAAATGAGCTTGCGTTACACCCACAGAGCATATACTGTACGTTAGTTATAACCCTGTTGTTTTTGTTGCCTGCAATTAATTGAGTAATTTCTTCCATGACTGAAACTGCAGGTTAAGCATGTTTGCTTTGAAAGCCAGTCTTCTGAATTGAGATGGCTTTTTGCACTTACCATATATTAACAAGCTCTCGCAAAGTACATTTTGTGTGCTAGGGTTCTGAATTCCTGAAAGGTGTCAGTGGGGGTTAATTCACTGTTACATAAACAGCCAATAACAGCTTCCGACTGTACTGGAATTGCTCTAAAATAGTTATTAGCTTCAAGGCCATTATGGAGGAAAAGGCATTTCACTTTTGCAAATATTATTTCTAGGAAAAAACCAGAAATGGACTATGAGAACTCTGAAGCATTGAAGTGAGGACATTGCTGTATAAAGAGGCAAAGCTGTAGTGTAGCTTTACCGCTGCATTTTACAACTCTGACGAGGCCTTTACTTCCCAATTGTGCTTGAAAACCAACAAAATCTCAACCAAACGAGTTTTCCAGAAGCTGAGCATTTATTGTGTGAAGACTTTGAGAGTAGAGCATCATTGCTTTAGTTAGCAAAGTCTGCCTGCTCCCTGTGTGCACGCATGCTGATATTCTAAAAAAGCAGAAGTCAGAGGTGGCATCACAAAAAGCCAAATCTTAAAGCTGTACTGAACTGTGGGAGCACAGGGGCAGCACGGGGAGCCCAAAGCTGGGATTTATTGCAGCAGGGTTATGCAGCAGTTCAGCTCACTCCAGGTGGTGCAGGAAGGAGCTGAGAATCAGTTTCTGAGCTCCCTGGCTGGGAAGCAGGGGTGCCTGGAGGGTGGAAGATACGCCTGCAGCCATTTCTGGTGCCTTCTGATTTTGAAACATCCCATGGGGAATTTGCTAGATAGTTTTGTTGCCTGAGTGTTTATTTAGCAAAGCAGGCCTGGTACCTGTTGAAGCAGCCTGCAAAATTGGCTCTGTGCTCTCTGGGCCTGAACAATTGTTGTACGCTCAGAGAACTGGAAGTGTTTGGATATGAGAACTTTGCTTTGATTTAGACATCTTCGGTTGCCCCCAAACTAGCTTACACCTTGACTTTTCAGGAACTGGAAATACTGCTTCTGCTGCATTTCTAGAAGTAAAAGAGTACAGGAAGGGATGTTATGCATAATTGAGCTGTTTTTTGCATGTGACTTTTCATACTGACAGCTACTTTCCAAGAGATAAAGTAACTTTATGTTTTGGTTGTTTCAGCCATGGGATTTGACTCCTGTTTATTTTATAGGTAGTGTTGTTCTGCATCACCAGCAGTTATTTATTTAGATGTCTGAGGGAAACATATGACATGGCATTAACCTTTATTTTCCTCCCATCTCCCCTGACCCCAAGGTAGTTTATCCTGAAACTTGATAAGTTAATCGTGGTTACCTTGGCAAAATTATAAACAAATTAAGATGGATGAAGCCTGGCCGTAAAGTTATTTTGGATAGGCTGGACAAATGCAGCCAAGTACATTAATTGCTGCTGATTTTGCTGCTACCTTTGACAGTGTAGGGTTTCAGTAAGAAGGAAGTTAGACATGCAATGTCATCTATTTCACTTCTGAAGCCTTTCTGAAATTCCCTGGATTTATGACTTGTGTTAATCAATTTTGTGTAGATAAGTATTTCATATGTTTTCACTTCCCTGACATGGAACTAGTCCATCTCTGTATCTTTATGTTGGTATATGTGTGCTTGTCACAGGGAATTGCATGTTTGTATAATGTGTTTAGAAATGGCAGACCTGAACTGCAGTCAATATAGTTTTAATGGAATTAATGACATTTTAAATTAAGAAGAATTTTTGCTCATTTGTGTGTTACGGACCATGATTCGATTACAAACCCCAGCAGTGCTGATGGCCCTGGAGATGATAGATGACAGGACACTGCACATACTGGAGGATCAGTTGTTAATGTTGCTTCATACAGTTCTGCTTATGCTGTGAAAAGACATTTGGGAAGTGCCTCTAGGTCAACCATGGAATTTATTTAGAGAGAGATTTCAGAAGAACACCAAGCATAAATTTTCCCATATTTGCAAGTTTTTTTTGTATTATTAAATCTGATGGTGCACGTTTTTGTTGTATATTTTACCAAAAGTAATCCTAAACATTTGCAAGTTGTCTTTCATCCAGAAAGTGGGCAGTACAGCAAGTTTGAGAAGCAGGGTTAAGGCTTTTGAATCTCAATGAAGCTAACTCAGCCAGAGGGGAAGTGTCAGGTGGGAGGCAGAGCTATCTTCAAAGAACCACATGGGTTTCTTTTGTGTGGTCTGAGTGTCCATTTGAGACCCTCTACAGGTTTACCCTACTGTTTTCAGTCTTTACTTGTTTGAGTTTTGTATATTATAAAGTATATGATTGTAAACCACTTAATACTGAACACAGTATTCATGCTGGTTGAACATCTGTGCTTTATTATATGTCTTTATCATCATTGCAAGATAAATATCAGGGCTTTATGACTTAATAAGTTCAATCTTTAAAGATCCTTTTCTAAAAGATTGAAATGGGTTGTTACCTCACCTAGGAGTTATAAGTGTGATTGTCGGGAGCGCCTGAGAGTTGAGTTAGATGAACGCTGTCTTAATTGGCAGGAGATTACCAGTTTCTGTGGGAAAATGAATTAGTTAAAACTCATCACAAAGGCCTTGTGAAAATTCTCAACTGTACTATGTAGATTGTTGATTTTGAAATTATTTACTACAAGTTGGAAGAATAGGCTACTTTCTAAGTAACCCAATTTTGCATTGTCTATACAATAATTGGTTTACACTGTATTTCTGAGACACATACAAAAGTCAGCTATGTTTTTGCAAATGAGTTTTAGCAGTAGCTTTGTGTGGGCCCACTCTGAGGCAATCTAATAGGGTCTGATTTTCAGAAAGCCCCTTGCTGAAAACCATGCTGGTTTAAGAGAACTGTGGTTTGACACTTGACTAGTTAACTGTTTTGGAAGTCCCTGGTCTCACTGGTTAGTGCTACCTGTCAGAATGTGTAAGGGCAAGAGGAGTTTGTGGCCACCCTGGCATGCAATAACAATATGTGATGAGACAGGGGCACAGGTTTCCCGGAGAAGCTGTGGATGCCCCTGGCAGAGTTCAAGGCCAGGGTGGATGAGGCTTTGAGCAGCCTGGTCTGGTGGAAGGTGTCCCTGCCCATTGCAGGGGCGTTGGAACTAGATAACCTTTAAGGTCCCATCCAACACAAAACATTTCATGGTTCTATAAAATAGCAAAAGAAGCTGCCTTTACATTTTTGTGTGTCATTGGAAAGGGCACTGGTAAATAAGAAGATATGCTCAGGAGGGCAGGCAAGGGGTTAACTCTAGAGTATCTCTATGTAAGTAGTTTGCAATAAAGTATCTAAACATCTCTGTAAGACTTAATGTGTGCAGCCACTGTGCTCCTTAGGAATATAATTATCTTTCCAATAAATTCTTGGAGCGTGGAAATCTTGTTTTATGGACTGGAACTATAAAGTACACAGGAAAGCTTTGTTGGGCGTTGTTACCAAACTCACATAGCCCGTGACAAGTTCCTAAACCCAGAGACCAGATTTCCCTTCACTAAGAAATTCCCTTACCTCTCCGTCATCATCCCACACATTCTCTTCTGCCTTCCCATCACTGAGCTATGTGGTCAAAACCAAGAATCCTCTTCCCTTTTCCCTCTTACCTTAAAAGAGGGAATTTTGAGCTTCTGGTAGGTGACTTGCTGCCTGCTGTTTTTACTGCTCTGCCTGGACATTTTCCAAGGCAGTCAGTTCTCACTTTCATCTACACCCTGAGATTCCACAGGTGCGATGGAGAAGTGAACCTTTGTGTGAGATTTGGCTGGTTTGCAGTCTCTTGCCACAGGGGAATGGAAGTAATAACAAGGGAGTTCCCACAGATAGGTGGATGTTGTGGGGTTGTGCCAGGAAGTTTTGGTTTCCTAATAAAATTGAAAGACGAATTTCTGCTTCTCTTAAAATCCTTGGGAACTTTATAGTCAGCCTGAGCACTGTCTGAATTTCGGTGAAGAGTTCAAATGCTCACCTGAGACTGGAGCGTGGGGTTGGGGAAGGCATTTCGTCTTCATCTAATTTATTCCATGTGAGATAGTCACCTGTGTGTGCCTGCATACTGCTGCAAGGGATGGGTGGATATATAATAAAGAAAAAGCCCTGCATTTCGACAACCATAAATGTTGCTTTACAAGGGCTATGATGTTGTTAGTGCAAAAATCAAAACATATCCCTACTGAAATTGCTTAAAGCAGGTTATTTTCAGGTGGAGTCCCCTAAACAGTAGTAAATTTGTTCACAGGTTGAAATAAGCAATAGATATTAAATCCACTCCTAATAGGTGTGTGCCAAGCCATTCCTTGGGGGTTTGTCAGATGACCTTCAGAGTAGATTCGTACTGTGTGCAACATCTACACTTAAAGCTCATTGAAATGAGATTCATAGAACAATGTTGACATTATTTTTAGAAGTGTAACTTGTTTTCCTTTATAACTTGTATTTATTGGGAGAAAACCAACAAAAATAAACATTAGAAAACTCAAAACTTGTCATATTTTATAGTTTTTCAGTTTTTCTGAAATTACGTACATTAAATGAAGGATTCATTATTATAAATTTTAAAGACTTTGTATTGAATCTGAATTTTCAAAATCGATGTGGCTTCTAGTTTAAATTAAAAAAAACCTTGAAAGAAAGCTTTGGACAATTTTTTTAATGTTTTTTGTTATGTTGTTTTAGGAAAGATGAAACTGTTCATTCCAGAAAATATTTTGTAGTGCAAAACTTACTGAGCCTCATCCTTTCCACAAATACCTTAGATTTTGGTAGTGAATTTTTTGTCAGATTTTTTTTTTTTGTCAGATTCCCTCTGGCAGCATCTTTTTGTCATCTCCATGGGATCTTAGAGTTTTAGGGAAAGATGGGTGTCAGCCACCATATACTACAACCAAACAATGTGTCCTTTGGTAATCTTAGAGCAGGAGAAATGGCCAGTACACCATTAAAGAAAATGGAATTTAGGATTTCAAAATGCTGGAATATCTTAATAAGAGTTTCATTATTGACTGGATTTAGGAAGTCTCTATGTGCCTTAACAGGGCATTTTCCAACCATGATGTGTTTCAATTTATTTTGCTCTGATTTTATGGATATATGTTACTTGTTTTGGGGATAAATGTGAGTATAATGTGCCATATAAAGCACATATAATTTTAGTCTCCAGTTGACATTTATTGTCAACCTGTTTTCTTAAAACCTAGTTTTTATAGGGGGAATTTTAGATGAGAGCGTATGGATAGATATGTTTGAGCCGCTTCTTGTTACGCAGGATTTGCAGTGTAATACTTAAAGCCCCTTTGATAATACAGCACAGAATTTCTTACTGGCCTCTACAAGATATTCCCAAAATGTGTTTGCTAATGTGTTTTAGTGCAGCCTTTAAGTTTTCTTGGCATTATGCCTTGAGGAAGCTTTACTCTTGCATTCCTTGTTTACAAATTTTACTTCTTAAATGTAAATTAGATGTGATAAAAAGCAAAAATTTATAAATTAACATGGCCAACCATCTCAAATCTGAGCTAGAAATGAAATATTACAAATAAAATTTTGATTTTCTCCAAGTCTTGTTAAACTGTGTGAGACAGAAGGTATCATTTCCTGCTATGTATCTTCAGCAATCAGCAGTGTAACAGCAGACTGATTGGTTATTTACTTTTTATTTTCTCTCCCATAGATCTTACATCAACAGCATTCAAGCAGAATGTAGCATGGTTATTTTTACTGTATCTTTATTGGTTGCATAGATTAAAACATGAACAGTTTTATGGAGGTTGCCTTTTTGCATCCTGACAACTTCGTATTTGTCCATGTCTCTATTAAAAGATATAACTTCTCTCAGACAGCTTAACCTTTTCCTTCTACTTCAGATAATGACAAGGACAAATATTTGTCAACATCCTTTCAGCTTGTTGCATTCACAGCTCCATCAGTATCTTGAGGGTCCGGAAAAATGTTTCTGACTCTTCCTGTAAGCCAAGGTCGTGGCCAGATGTGGAAATGCCCATCTCTGCAGCAGTTCTGGTGATGGTGTGCAACTGCCTGGGCATTGCCACCAGCCCTGAGGGCCACCTGGGGAGACTGCCTTGCTAATGCACTCTCCCAAATCCCTGGGAGCATGGCAAAGAACAGGCTGCAGGCTGGGTGTGTTTCACATCTTCCTTTTTCCTAAGGTACTGTTCCAGACCTCTGAGCTGTCATCAGGTGTAACACAGCAACGAAGCAAGTGAATTCCACAATACCTCCAAACCTGGTGTAGTTGTGGAGTTCCACCGTTTTGCTTTGGATAAAATGATTAAAAATAGTGTTTGGGGGAAAGAATGAACATCACCAGAACAGGCACGGCGACTTTGTCAGGATGTGTAGGGCCTTGAGCAGAGATATGGGTTTTGGGAATCCGTGATGCTTGTGAAATAGAAACAGTAATTTTTAAGAGTATGAATAAGTTAAACTTCTTGGGAGAAAGGGATTAAGTATTTTTCTTCCTTCTATATGTGTTGGGCACACTGCTCAGTAAATATGGTCCTAATCCTTCACTAGCAGACTGTGATATGAGCACCAGTAATTTCCCCGGGTCTCCGTCAGACCTGTGTGATTAAAATCTTACATCAGCATTGGAATGATTTGGATTCCTTCATGCTTTCAACTATTCAGGTTGTCAGTAAAAAGGGCCTATTTCTACCAACATGTGATCAGAGATTTCTGTCACACTCTGCCTGGCACAGACCTTGTGATGATGGATGTGACTGGTACCTACACAGAATGTTCCTGCTGTGTCTTTTCCTGAATGTGTGCCCAAAAGGAAGCTTTCCATGGTTTTTGAATGGCCTTTAGCTGAAGACTTGCTCAGGAGGGAGAAGGTATTTTAAGGAAACTGGTAAGTATGAATCCTGGTAATAAGGCTCTTGTGGTCTATGCAGTGCTGCCTGACAGATCTATATTTGGTTTTACTGATGGTCTTTCAAATGCAGCATTAGATTTTCTACATATTATTGCAGCTGAACAATTGTAGGTATGTCCCCACAGAAGGCCTCTTTGCCTTTTCCTGGGCACCTACTCCCTTATTTGTTCATATCCTGCCCTTTCTCTTTCTCTTTCAAAATGAGTTGAAGTATTTAATTTAGGAAGAACACAGTCAAGTATTTTGTTTTGTGAGATGGCAGAAGGGGTGTTTGTTCCTTGTAGTGGGGCTTGCTGGCGTAGGTGTCTTCTGTGCCTTTGGAAGGAATGTTCAGCAGATACTTGATGACCTTCTGTAGGAGGAAGAAAGGTGCACAGGTGACAATGGAGGAGGTTCTTGTGAATGTCGAGGTCTCTTGCAAGTCTGGAGCTCAGCCTACGTTCCAGTACATAGGGAGAGGGTTGTGCTGCCAAGAAATTAATGTCACCTTTACTGGGATACTGAGGATCTCGGTGCGCCACATTCAGGGTGCTTCTGTGGCTTTGCTTACAGACCTAGGTTTGAGAAAGCCAAAAATGTTCCAGCTGGAAAGGAACTGATTTTTCTTTATTTAAAAAAAAAAAAAAAAAGCAAAAAAGCAGCCTTGGAGTGCCTTGGGTGTGTTGGGTAATTGTGTACTCAAGAAACGCACTTACATAAGTGAAGACACTCCTGTAACCCTCGCCTGCCAGGAAGGCAGGCGCTGCAGAAAATCCACTCATTGCAGAGGAACTCCAGTAGGTGCAAAAGGGGAGGAGAACCTTTGTTCTTTGTGCTGTATTTATTCACAAAGAGAAGTTGTCTTTGGCATGTGTGCTTGGCACCAGAGGATTCCTGTTTCTTATCCTGCGGAGCTGCTTTTTCTTGTCGGTGTTGCGGGTAGGTTTCCTTTCCCTTACGCGGAAGGGGAGAGGTGGGTATTTTCCATAGCTCATCACAAGGCTTTACCCCTGCTGGTTGAAAGAGCCCAGCAAAGCACTTTCTGGAGGCAGGGTTGGAGTCAGAAGCGAAGTCCTGGGCAGCAGCTCTGGTGGATTCCATTCCAGCTCTGTTTGATGAGAGAGGGGAAAGATCTGGGAGGATGTAGAGGTGGCATGCAGCAGGGCACAGTGTGCAGGATATCGGTCTGGGTTCCCTGGTTCAGCAAGGAAAGCCCACACAGATGGGGAAGGACTTTATACAAGGGCATTAGTGACAGGACTAGGGGTAATGACTTTAAACTGAAAGAGGGTGGATTTAGATTAGACATCAAGGAGAAATTCTATACTGTGAGGTTGGTGAGACACTGGAACAGGTTACCCAGAGAGGCGTGAGATGCCCCATCCCTGGAAACAGTCATGGTCAGGTTGGATGGGGCTCTGAGCAAGCTGATCTCCTTAAGATGTCCCTGCTCATTGCAGGGGATTGGATTAGATGACCTTTGAAGGTCCCTTTCAACCCAAACTATTTTATGATTCTGGCACATGCTAAATAAATATGTTCCTAATCCTTCACTAGCAGAACAGCAGTGATTTCCAGATCTACCTCTCATGCTTAACAGTGTGCATTTAGCAGAGTTTTAAAACAAGGACACTTTCTGGGCAAAACTAGGCTATTCTGTATTTACCAAGTAAGCACATTTTTCCATTAATGTAGTTTATAAAACATACAAACAAGCCTTAGTGTTTGCTTACATTGCTTACGGTACAAATGTCAAATTTAAATGCATGTGAAACTTTATTTCATATGTTTATTTCAAATGTAATTTGATTTTACTGTGAAAACATTTCAGGAGTTAAGTTTGAGATGTGTGACAGAACAGCAAAGATATTTAATACTTAGCTTAATTTAGAAAAATGACCTTTTGGAGAAAAAAACTGTGCTTGTCAAAAATATACTGATGAATTAATTTCTTGTGATGCCAGTGTGATAGCTGACTTCTAAGAGCAACCTTATAGATAATGAGTTTTATTTTTATCTTAGATCTGTCTGATTGTAGTGCCTCTCACAAATCAAGTCACTTTACTGACTTCTATGGTCATAAATACATAGCAAAATTTGGAAGCAAAAAAGAGCAACCAGAAAAAAATCTCAAAAAAACCCAAAAAAAACCCACCAAAAAACTCCCAACAAAATTAAACCAAATCAGAGCAACACAAATCTGATTGACTGACTAGTATGGATGGATACTTGGGTTTTTAAATGACATTGCAATTGTAAGATCAGTATCCTCTTTCACCACCACCATCTCCCCACTCCCCATCCATAAACCACCCATGCAATACTATTTAGTAATACTAACATTGTAATCTGTTTTTAAATGTCCCTAATACAAATCTGGCAGCAATGCTGTCTAAGAAAATACTAACTTTGTTTCCAGAGACTATGTCAATGACTTTTATTTTGTAAAAATCTGCAAGGAATTTGAAAGCAATTTTAGTACTTCTTGTAGGTTTCTGACTGCTTAAATTGATTTATGTTTAGAAGCTAATCTTGCTCACTTTGACAAAGCTGGCAACTTCAGTGGGTTTATTTGTGCAGATAGAGTGAGAAAGATTCAGCTTTTGATATAAATACTTTAGCATTTTGGTTTCTGAGAACTATTTTCTTACAGTTAATTATGCATTCTTAAAAATGTGTACATTCATAGGCATATGTAGAGAGAGAGATGGCAGCTTAGTTTGCAAAATATTGAGCTTCGTTTTGCCTATCAATGTTTTTAATTTTAGTCAGAACAATTTCCAAAATGTTAAGACAGATCAAGACTTAGAAGTCATGTCACATATACTGTCACGTGTAGCATCGTGAACTGTATAAGCATGTCTCAAAACATTGTTTTAAAAGTTTTTGCTGGGTTGATTGGTTGATTCAAAGTGATCCTTTGAGATTCATTTGGGGAGGGGCAGATGTCAAAACAGGAGGTTTGTGTTCTTGTGGGCCATGGGCAGCTGTCAGGTGGAGGGGAGAGTATGGGAGATGACTCAGCACGGATGGGCTTGGGAACGGGTTTGTGAAAGCTAAAATATTGCAAAACAAAAATTCCTTTCCATGCTTGAATTATATTCATCGAGATGGTTTGAAATAAAGTTGTGCCGACTTGAAACAGCTACAAGCTTGAAAGTGTACATTGTTTTAAAAGAAATACTAAAGAGTCAGTGATCAGATGTGCTTCTGAGTAGAACTGAAATGTTTGTATCAGCAAAGAAGAGAATGTGAATTCAGCGGTCTAAAAGTTCGCAATTTGAGATGCAACCATAAAAATTCTTGGTAAAACTACATGCGTTTATCTTAATCATTAAATTTTAGCAGTATTTTAATTTTCTTGCGTAGAAATGTCATCTTAGTTATTTGGGTTGAGTATCAAGTTTGCTGAAAATACCTCTAGCTGCCAGCTGCTGTTGACGATAGAAAAGCCCCTCTTGCTGTTTGATCACTGTGGTTGAGATGGAGTCGGTGAGCAGCACTTGCTGTCGTGTTTCAGTGGTTACACTGAGGTCACTCCCAGCTAGGCTTGGCTGAGCATTTTTGGTAATGTTGCAAGTACACTCCAGCTTTGCAGCGGCACACTTACTGTAGTTCTGTGGTGATCTCCTTTTGGTGGTAGTTTCTTAGAATAGCTTTAGTTATTGTTGGAACAGTGGCAAGTCTAAAGGGTATTGCATGCATGTAATGGTATCTCATCTCAACCAAAACAAAGGATGTCAGTTTCTAAAGCAACCAGAATTATTTTTAACTCTTTCCTTAGTTCCTTAAAACAAATTCAGAGTGATTCATCAGGATCCTATCTCAAAGTGGCTCCTGCAAAGTGTTTCTGAGGGAGAATAGCATGAGTTTGGTGGGCAATTTTGCAAGAACCAGCTGTGGACCATGGTATTTTGTTTTGTGGATTTTTTTAATCTTTAGGTAGTGCAATTAGTAGCTGGGTGATGTTCTGAAAGTCACATTTGATCTTCATCGAGAGTGTTCCCTGTTTGCCATTACCTAGGGTATGTTGTTCTTAGTAAAGAAAGTGCTGAGATTCCCCAGTGCACAGCTTCAGTATTCCAGGACAAAAGCCCGGGAGCTCATATCTCGTTGTGTTTAAAAGTGTTTCTCAAATGGAATTGATCAATTAATTCATTTACAGTGGGAAAGCTTAATCTCAAACACATATATTTTAAATATCTGCCTGAAAGCAGGGAGGAAATGGGAGCTGAGATAAATTGATAACACAAAATTGGTGAGAAGTTCAACTCCTAAGACCTACAACTTGACATGAGAAGTAAAGAGTTACAAAGCTTCAGTTTGGTCTTCTATTCTACTAATGCTCAGTTTGACCTTCCCTGTATCATTTATTGTTTAATATTCCCTTATTTCAAATATTCCTCACCCCTCTGTAAATTAAACTGCTGTAAACTTTTAGACTCTTCTCACTGGCAATCATCTGCAGGCTCGTAAGTATTTGTATTGCTCTTTGAACTTTTTTTATTTCTGATATAGTTTTTCCTGAAGCAGCCTAATATTTTATCTGCAAAGACTGACCCTTCCTGCAAAGAATTAAAAAAAAAAAAGCCAGCAAAGTGACCAGGAATTAACTTTATGTGCTATGTGGTTATTTTCAGAGAGTCATCAAGACCTGCAGGTCAGTTCTTCAGTGCCACAGACCAAAATGTCATAAATTGAATGTTATGAGTAGTTTAAAAAGATACAGGGGTTTGACCTATTTCTTTCTTTATGTATTTCAGTGCTCTGATTGTGGCTTTGTACCTTAGCATTCTTGTGGTAACACAGCATTTCAGGTACAAACACTTTCCCATAGTCCAAAATTTAGGCTGCTAATATTGCTCCAGCTGTCCTATAAGGAGGTGACTCGCAAGGTGCCATATGACAGCCTGCAGTTCAGCTGGGAATTAAGCCAGGAAATTAAACTATTTGCATGCTCAGAACTATATCCTGGTAATAATTTTAAAACTCTATCTGTTTTTCCATATTTAAATCCTAATTTTTCAAGGAATATTTAATGAGTGCCACTGGGTTTGTCTCTGCTTTTGTGCTAAATTTGGAGTGATAATTTCCAAATCTTTTGTTTACTGTAGCACGTGAGGTAATGAAATTAGAGCCACCAAAATCTTAAAGATCGTTTACTAGGAGTGTAAAAATTTTATCTAGTTGATTATTGGTAATTAAGATTGGATTCTGTTACTGAATCCTGACTTGAGTTGTTAATGAATACTAGTTGAGTATTCAACTTGATTAAAGCATAATTTCTGGAAGTTCTTAAAAATAAAACTCTCTCAGTTTAATATGGTTGGAAGTAATTACTAAAGTGGTTAGATGAAAACTGAAGTATTTAAACACCTAAACCATAAACTTAATATGGAAAGGGTGTGGGTTGTGTTGTTGACTTTTGGATGTGGTTGGTTGATTTATTCTTTTATTTCTTTCTCTGAAAGTATTCTATGCTTAAAATTTATTTTACATCATGAAACCAAAATCCAAATACTTGACAATCTATAAGAAATTGGTTAGTCCTGTGTCAGGATTAGCCTGAGATTATTTAGTTTGTATTTATGAATTGTAACTACAGAAAATAAGCTGTACAAAATTACTGCCAAAGATATGAAAGCATCATGTCATCTGCTATGACATTAAATTAAATTTAGTCACTGATAAAATATTGTCCAGTGTTTTGTTAAAAGGGAAAATAAATGGGAAATTGTGTGTTTAGTGTTTTCCTACTTGCTGTGATTTATCCTAAGTAGATTCCTCAAAATATGAACTGATCTATCATTTTCTCAGGAAAAAGAAGCAAAAGAAGCAAATCATTTCAGTGCATCAGTTTTACACTGTAGCCACTTTTTATATGCCATGTATTGTACTTCATAATTTTCTTAGGTTTTTTTCCCTGTACTATCTTTTATGCTGCTTTTGTTTTTCTGTGTCCTTACCTTCTCTCATCAGTTTCCACATGGAGCAAACTATTTCTGTTTTTGAGAACTATAAAGAAAGAGGAAAATGAGGTCTCCCTCAAGTCAGAGCCATCAGAAGCCTTTGACTTACTGCAGTACTGCAGTTCACGTGGTTAATAACAGATCTGTGCATTTGGTGGATGCCTGCGACTCACAGCCCCAAATACCAGCACCAGGTGAATCTGGTAGCAATAAATAGATGGGAGAAACTTGGTCTTGCTGATGTGATTTGTGGCTGAGGAGGAGTTGGCAAGAGAAAAAACCTGAGGGAGGTTGAGAAGCACCTAGCCTAGCCTTTCTCCTGTTTTTTCTGTGCTAGAAAATCCAGTCACTCCAGGAGTTTGTGTGATGATTTGTAACAACGAACAAGTGAATTTGAAGATCTAAGTGGAGAAGAGTAAGTCTTACGGTTGCAACATTTGTTCCTTTGCAGGCCATCCGTATGATTTCTTAGCTTGGTTGAAATGTTCAAGGTGTAAACCTTAGTGAGAAGTTGGCCAAGCCTTTTCCTTCAACACAACTCCAGGTGCTCAGGCCTGGGAGACTCAGTATTTTACTAATGATTGTGAACCTCCTTAGAGAAGAGGAATCAGAGAGCAAGAGAGGTCATCCAGCTGACCTTGTTCTCTGTCCTCCTTCCCTTCTTCGTGCATGTGAAGTTTCCAATGTTACTTTTCTTCCTATTAACCATGCACAATTCTTGTCTCAGTTAGTCTTTCTCTGCCAGGAAACGTGGAAACTTCAAGCAGGAATTTATTTTAGCTGAGCTGTTAAAAAAATAAAAAAGAGAAAAAAATACTTCTGTAAATAAGTACAACATCTAAAACTGAAATAAATAAATTAGAGTATATATAGGGGTAGGGAGGACATGCCCTTTAAAATCGGAATAGTTCAGGAAATTTGAGGCTGTTTCTTTCTTAAATCATTAATTTTAGTGCTACCAAGAAAATGTCCCAACAGACTTACTAAAATCAAAACCAAAAAGCAATTTCAGGACATTCTACTGGGTTTTCATTTTCATTGTTTTAATCAAGTGTCACATTCTGATAATCTCCCACTCACCATATTTTCCAGAAGTCATTGTTCCAACAAAACAAAACAAAAATCTTACTGTAAATTGGTTAATATTGTGGCTTGGGGTTGACTAATGTAAAATCTTTGTGTTAAAGGCTAAAAAAAAAAATAATTTGAGGACTTGAAATCGTTGGATGCTCACTTTGACAAATGGTTTTGAAGTGAGCTCCCTCCAGGTTGAATTGTTCACTTCCAAATGCAGGATCAGGATGGTGTGTGTGGCAGCTTGCTGTGGCTTTCTCCCCCACGTTCCTCACCGCCCCCTCATCTTCAATCAGACAGCACAAAATTGAGCGTGAATTCTAAATAAAACAGAGAAAAAACACTTGGGTGATGTTCACATTGCGGAGTGTCATCATTTCGTAGGTGTTTAAGAAGTAGCTCATTAATTATCTTCTTAAGCTTTCAAGTACAGAAAGAAAATTTCACCACTGAGCCTAGAAAAAGAAGGGAAGAGGGCTGGGTTTTGGATTGGTGTAGATTTTACTTGTTTGTTTGTTTTTGTTTTTTTTAAGAATTCAGAGTAGTTTGCTGTTCCATAGCAATAGGAACTGTACTTCTTGTGGGATGAGGTAAATGTGAATCAATTTATAACATTTTTTCTTCATCTTTCAGAACACTTCATAGCATTAGTAATACGCTTCACTATCTAAATACTGCCATATTTGTTTCCTATTATTTATTTACTGAGCAAAACCTTATCAACTACTTGTAATAACTAGGGGATTTTGTATAAAAGTTAATGAGCTAAATTTGCTGTGTCAGTATTCCAGGATATTTTTTTTCAAAAGCAGATTTCTTATCCAAGGATTTTTTGGAGATAATAAAAAAAGAAATGCCAGATACTGCAGCCTCATTTCTTTTATTTCCTGGGAGAGAATGTATTATCCTTCTTGGAGGGGGAGAGAAACAGCATTTCAGGGTTTTTTCTTAAGAGTTGATGCTGGTTACCATCTAGAGCAAATATTTTAAAAACTCCCAACCCTCCTCAAAGAGAAAGAAAAACAGTTTTGGTTGGGACTCTGGTTTGGAGGATTGATTTCACTATTCTATTCCCTTTCTGTATAAATTCAGTTGTCTCTGCTCCCTGTTACTGGATTTGTATGATCTGAGCAATTTTGAGTTCTTGCAGTGGTCAGGGCCAAAGGTAGGGCTGTCCACATGGGTGAGCCAGAGTGGGCAGGGTGCCTGTGGGTGAGACCAGGAGCAGGAAGGCTGCAGCCAGTGGTGGCCCTGGGGCTAGCCTCCCCTCTTGGCTCCTGGGACCAGCTGCAGCAGGCATGGAGGAGGAGAGACAGAGCTGGCTCTGCTGGAGACAGGTTTTAACAAGTACTTTGGGACCAGCAGAGTCCTGCTCCAAGCAGAAATCTTGGAGAAGAGGAGCAGAGGGGAGCTTGAAAATGGCTCGTGTGGTTGGTTTGTAGGGTAACCAGGCTCGTGCTTAAGGCTGAGCACAGCTTCAGCAGGCTGGCGTGTTGTTGTGACCAGAAATTATCCTATCAGCATAATGTGAACTGTCCTTTCAGTACTGAACATCTCCCTGGCACGCCTCATTTCCTCACTGAAAGCCTGCTGATTGGTCCCCTCATTCCCCAAGTCATTCCTTGGGGCGTGTCTGGGAAAATTTGGATGATGTAGGGTAATCACTGCACAGCTAACTCGGTCTGCTTAGGGTCTACCTAAACCTGGGTAGGGCATGGTCCATTTTTGGAGACATGGTTTGTCCTCACTCCTGCTGTCTTTGTGAGGAATAGCACATGGTTTGGAAAAGACCCAAGTGCTCACTAGAATACCCTAGACCTAATTTTTGACTCAGATCTTGAAGGAGGCTGGGTGCAGGTAGAGGAAAACAGTAAAATGAGCCACTGAAATATGTTATATTTATCACCACCAATTTGTATAAATATGTATATTGTATAAATATGTATATTTATCACCACCAATTTATAATTTTCCCAGAAAAAAGAACACAAACTCCCTAGAGCTGTTTGGTTTGTAAGCCTCTTAAAGTGGCTAAGCCCCCGTTGTGGTTGCAGCACGCTGTTAATATGAAAAATGTCTTATCATTGTGCCTTTGCTAAAGTGTGTTTCAGGTACACCTAGTTCTACATCAGCTTGCATTGACTAGGTTTTCAAAGGTGTTTTTCATTTTATGAATCCAGTTTCTGACGTTTTTTTACTTTAAAGCTGCAGCTAATAACATTTCATTTGGCATGTAAAAGTCAGGGCAAAAATAGAAAATTACTATGGAAAACTAAGCTTACAAAGTCCTTAGAGGAAGGTCTAGTATAGGAAGTGAATTGTGGATTTTTAGGTGGTTTTGGTTTTTTAGCACTAAGACTCACTGATGGGACGGTTCATATGTTAGACTAACATTAAGACTTACTAAGTTCTTGGAAAAACAAGTGTGCAAAAAAATGAGATACCTTAGTCAAGTTAATGACAAACTTTGACTTTGCAGTTTAATGTTTAGTCATGCTAAGAGAGTGATTTTGAATTTGAAGGTGTGATTTTGCAGCGCTGTTGGAAGGGGATTTACCGAATAGCATAAAAAGGCAGCTGCCCTTCTGTGTGGAAAAGCCCCAAGCTGTGTGTTAGAGTGGGTCCAGTTATTGCAGTATCACATGAAGATGCTCCAGCACTGAGAGGAGCTGGTGAGGAAGGAGTGGGCAGGGTGGCTGGAGGTGGTGACTCAGAGGCAGTTTGTACTTTGGGCTGTACATGGTGAAGGGGTGACTGTGTTTGGGCAGGCTGGATTTTAAAAACAGGTCGGAAATAAGGGTGAGGTTTTAAAGAAGACACAATATTGAGTGAACTGCCCCAACATATCCCAGCAGAAAAATCCCTTGTGTGTAAATATACGGAGAGGCTGATATTTACACATTTTGCAGTCAGTACCTGCTCCTTAGCAGACAAACATTGCCTGCTGTTTTACAGTTAATAGAAATGTGCCACTGTCGATTCCCATTTGCTTGAGTGATCTAGGAAAAGAGCAGGAATAGTGAAGTGACAGTGTTGCTGATTTGATGGAAGTTATCAAGGGAGGGGAAGATGAAGATGCAAATGAAATTGCAAAGGATTTTAAAATGACATTAGGTTGCTGTGCAACCAAATTGCAAAAATGACAAATGAAATTCAGTGCAGATAAATGTGAAGTGATGTCCACAGGAAAATTATTCAAACTTTTCATTTAAATTGAGTTGCTTGTTAACACTTGGGCATGAGATCTAGGGGTCATGTATTTGTGTGGCAAAGTCAACTTTATACCCGCTAGCTGTCAAAAAACAAATAAAGCATTAGGAATATTTATAGCAGTAATACAGAAAAACGTATCTGTCATGGTAGCATCTGTGGTGTGCCTTCATCCCTAACAGTGGGATTGATTCTGATGTCTTCCTTCTATTTGTCTTTTCCTTCTTCACTTCCACCTCCAAAGAGGATAAAATAGCACTGCAAAAACTGCAGAGGTCATAAGTCTATTGAACAGCTTTTGTGTAAGGAATGACTTAAGTAGATGAGGCCATTTGAAGTTTGAAGAAAGATATGAAAAGTTCCCATGGATTCAAATGATACTTGGAGAAACTAATGTAGGAATAATCTGTGGGACCCATGAAATTCAAGAACAGCTCCTAGGGCTCACTTCAGAGCTGCTTGGCTTCAGAATCTGCAACTTCTTCTTCTGCTTTTCCCTCAACTAATGCTGTCAGCTGCTGTTGGAGACAAGATGTTTGGCTGGACTTCCAGCTTGATTTGTGGGCTTTTGATTTGTTTTGGTTTTTTGTTAGTCACCAAAATCTTCCTTTTTCCTTAGCCAGCAGTACTATTTATTGTCCATCTTAATATCAGGTAATTATAAGAATTTCAGTATCCAAAGTCCTACTAATGATCTCACATTTTATACCATTTCTATAGACACTTTAGAATCTCAATAAACATAATTTTTAGGGTATATGCTAAGCTTAAGGAAATTAATCTCTGCTTAAACAGGGTTGTTGGTGCTGTAGGTTCCTCATGCTGAATGCATCTACTTACCTGATGTCTGCTTTGTAAACTCAATTGTGTTTGAGAAAGTCCAGAAATAGAAGAAGAAATTACAGAGAAATTTGACCCCTTAGAGGACTTGCAGAAATCCTCTACACTGTTGTCTCAGGTGATGAAACATGCACTCTTGATGTTGTTCTACCTGTTGAACCAGTTTTGTGCCTTTTTGTGTTGGGCAAGCCCTCCCTCACCAGCCATGCAGCTGAGAACAAGTGCTTTTGGAGTACCAGAAAGATGCATGGAAACTTTTTCCCCTGTTTGACTGGGGAGTGGCTGGCTCCACTGTTTATTGCATTTGGTTTAGGATCTGTATTTGAGAAAATACAGAATTTACCAAAATCTTCTGGGCTCCACATATTATTATTTTGACATGTTTCCAGTGAGTGGAAAAGCTGTCAGTTTGGTTTGTAGCTTTTTAAGTAATGGTTTCATTTATTTCACTGGCATTTATTTAATTTCTGTGTCAGACTTAAAAAAATAATTGAAAACCACACCTTTTTTCAATTTGGGGACAACAGATCATAGGCCAGTAAACCTGCCAAGGGGGGGAACCTGTCTCAGTGCAGAAGGTATGAAGGTGCTCCTAGCTGCAGCTTGGAGAAGGTGGTGAACCAGAGCAACTCATGGCTTTAATATTTGAACTTCTGATATTGGGTTAGGTATAGAAAAAAACACCCAGAAAGTCAAAACCGAGCCTCGGAACAGTGAATACCCTAGAGGCTGTTAAGTAACTATTATGCAGATTTTAGTGATAATAATCACCCAGTCCTAGGTAGGCAGCTGAAATTTGGCAGTGGGGCAGAACAATGCCGTAGGATCAGCATAGTGATGGGGTAATTATTGTGCTAGATGGCTAATTAGGAGCTATGCAAATGGGATGCAATCAGTACTTGTGTTTGTAATTCGGTACCGGAGGGAGACAATGTGTAAAGGAATTATCTCTGGCGACTCAGCTGGATGCTCTCAGAAGCACACACAGGATGCAGGATCGCCTGGCTTTGTGGGGCAGCTGGAAAAGGAACTAGCCGTGGCAAGTGCCACCCTTGCGTGTTGGCTTATGCAGGGTGAGAAGGTGCCGGGCAGGAGGCATTTCTGAGGATACTTCACCTTCACTTCTGAAATTTTATGCTCAGCAGCTACTGTGCCTCTCCCCACAGGTGCCTCGCTGTTTGCTATATCCTTCTGTAAGGCAACAGTCATCCAAAAATTCTCTTCCTCCCCACCCCCTCCTGTGCTCAGTTTTTAATGAGTTTAAAAGCCTCATAATAAAAATTCAAATCATGTAAACAAACAAACACACGATTGAAAGCTCCTCAGTCACAAGTAAGTGACAGAGTTTGGGTTCATATGTAAAGTGCTTATGTAATTGATGCACATACACCTTGCCAACCTTCTGAGGAGCCCTTACCATATTTGAGTAATATATGTGATGGCAAGGATAAAGCCATTATGTATTTAATTTATATACAGCCTTCGCATTGACTGTTTTATTGTACATACAGTACAGCAGGTCATTGCTGATACAAATTTAAACTGAGGATTATAAATTGTATTTTCAAATATACAGGCCTCGTTCTTCCTTAAAATGAAGAATAATAAAAGGGGGATTTTCATTTTCTGTTTTCAACAAGGTTATATAAAGTATCTGTCATGAGTTCTTCATTTTTAAATGCAAATAATTATATATGGCAGGGAGTATGATGAGCATTCAAAGTTGACATTAAAATGAAAATGCATCAATTTTTTCTGAAAAACTGATCAAACAGGTCATTAGTCAAGGTTATAATGACTAGTAGAACATTTTAAATTGTTTAAAATCTCATTTTAGATGTTTAAAAAAGTAGTTTATAGTTCGTAACAGGAGGACTGCTGCTGCATCACCCTATTAGTTGTTAAAAGGTTTGAATTTTCATAATTTTAAGAGGTCTTTTTACCCCTCTCTCTTACAGCTGTACAAACAGTCTTCACACCCAGTAGTACTGGACAAATTTGAGATTTAATCTGTTTTACCTTGCATTTTTGGTAGGCTGGGGATATCCGTGCTATCAGTTATCAGGCTCAGCATGTGGCAACTCACTAAGCCGTGGTGCTGTGACTCTCTAAGCCCCGACTGGAAGGAGAAACCACAAAACAAACCATATGCCAAAAAGTGTCAAGTTCCCACAGTATGAAATTACAAAGATGAAGAGACACTCTTTCCTCATCTGATCTCTTCCTTTTAATCTTCAGTGTTCTTCATTAAACTGGAAAAAGGAAATGTATGGGGACAGAAGAGTGGTTTCTAATGAAAAGTAGATTTAAATCTGAGTGAGTGCCTCGTCCAGTGGGTTTCGTGCTTGCTGCTGTCTGCCAGCTTTGTAGGTGTTGGCTTTGTGGCAGGAGGGCGGCGGTGCAAACTTGGGGCCATCAAGGGCATCCTCAGCTGCCTGTGTCTGCCAGCCCTTGCACCCCTGCGTGCAGGGTCCCCTCCTTCAGCACACAGGGACAGCGCTGGCATGCCTGCTGGCGAGCCGGGACCCCGGCTTGGCTGGCTGGGTTTCGGCTCTGGAGGCCCTCCCGCGGTGTGGGGACATGCAGGGGCCTGCCGAGGAACGGCAAGAGGCAGCAGCCCACCGGCTGCACCGCCTCCCAATTAACCTAATGGGCTCCTTGTACAGACAAGACTCTGGGGTTTTGGGTTAGGGATTTTTTTATTTTTTTATTTTCTTAATTAGCTGGTTAAAGGAAGTCTTGGGATTCATCTCAGTTAACCAAAACACATTAGGACTACGGCGTTCTTGTTTTAGCAGGTTGTAAAGAGCCTTTCCTCCTCCTAGCAAAAGGGAAAGACAAGCATCACAGCCCCCTTGCAGTGGAGCGTGGGCGCTTCTGCATGCTTCCCAGTCCCAGGTGGGTACCCATAGCTGCAGGCAGGGTGCCTTGGGATTAAACACTGCCTCCCGTGCCAAGGGAACCTGCCATCTGGGAAATGCTCCAAGCTTGCATCATCTTTGCGTCGTTCGTTGGCTTCATGTGGCTGCCCTGCCTGCACTGCATGGGCTCTGCTGCTTGGAGCGGGAGTCTTCCCTCTGGGGAAGGTGTGAACTGGCTCACATGGGATGTGGGGCTGAGATCAGGTCCTCCGTGTAAAATCTGAGCCCTGGAGATGTTCAAGGCCACGCTGGATGGGGCTTTGAGTGGTCTAATGGAAAGTGTCCTTGCCTGTGGCTGGGGGGCTGGAATTAAATGATCTCTAAGGGTTCTTTTCAGCCCAAACCATTCAATGATTCATAAGATGTGCCACTGCACCACCCGTCTGGTGCTCAGGGTATTTTTTAAAATTTGTTTGTTTAATTTGTTTAATAATAAATGCATAAAGGCACACTTTTCATGTAATGAAATGTGAAGCACTTTGTTACTTGCACATTATTAGCCTGGCAGGTTTCAATAGTCTGAAGATGGAGATTTCCATGCAGGGACTCGCCTCTTTTCATTTGCTCTCTGCATTTAAGTAGTGGTGGAAAATGCAACATTTTGTGCTTTCATCAATGTTTTTCTTAAACTGTGCACACCTCTTTCCTCCCAAATGAAAACCCACAGACAGTTTTTTTTCAGTAATACTATCCAATGCATACGGACTGATTACATTAATGTACTTCAGCTGAAGAATATTTTGTCACTTTGATTTTCTTTTCTGCCCCTGATCTGGATGATCGATGCAAGAAAAAAATAATTGAAGTGACATTTTTCTTTGTGTCCATCTTAAAACCAATGCAAAGTGATTTTCTAAATTACTGTTCAAATGTCTTCTGATGCAGTAAGGTAAGAGAGTGTGATTTATGAGAAAGCAAGAAAATCTGCTGCCATCTGAAGCTGTTTTGCAGGAGGTGTTTTTAGGATGACTCAGGCCTAAGGCCTGAGAATTGCTCTTGTCTTTAACTGAAGGGAAAAAATATGCTGATATTTTCCTTCCAGTTGTTTCGGTTGAATATTTGAAAATATAACTCCAGCCTTTCAAGCAAGATACAAGCTTGTATTTTTAGAAGTTTTGATGTCATAGCCTGTTCTCAGCATCCAAAATGCTCTAAATTTGCTAGTTTTCCACTTATCCACTTAATTCATGGTTAGAAAAACCAAACACAACAAAACACTTTTTATTGTTGTAGAGCAGCAGTTGTACATCTTAAGAAGCTAAAAAATTCCCCTATTTACAGTGATACAGACACATGCAAATATGTGCAATGAAAAATATTCTTGTTTGGGTGTTTTGCAAAACCTGATTGAACTTTTTGCACCGACCACTCCCCTCTAAGCTTTCCTGGAGGCTTAATAGTAGGTCTTCCTCAGTGACTTCATTCCTCTGGGTGTTGTCATTGTATGGGGCGGGGTGACCTGTTCAACAGGACAAAATCATCTCATTATGCTTCTCTGGGGATACTTGTGAGCAGGAAAAAAAAAAAAAAAGAGAGAGATAAAAAAACCAAAAGCCACAAACAAACACCCGACTAGAAAATATATTGTGCTCCAGCTTAAATTGCTGACAGAAGTTTCTGGTTTTATATTTTGCCAACCTCCCACTTTTCAGTATTTCTACTTTCCCTGCTGAAATTCCTAAACCTTTATTTTCCTTAACTCACCATATATGTAAGGCCTTTAAAATCTTCCTGAAAATTTTTAATGCATATCTAATGCATAGAATGCTAGACATATTCAAGATTTTCTATATTAATGGGATAATCTCTGGGAAAAAAACTTGTAAATTACATTTTATTTGTGAATTAATTAAAATCTGTGATGGTATATCTTTCAGTGAAGACTAAAAATAGAGACTGTAAAGCTGTTGAAGAATCTGGTTTATTTTTTCATTTAAAACCCCACCACAGCACCACCATATCTAATTCAGACTGTTGGTATCCTTGTAATGATGTATCACAGCGGGAGGTGTGTAAAACAAGAAGCATATTTTACTGCATGCCAGTCTCCTTCCTTGCATTCCTAAAAAGCACAGTTACATTATATATTTAAAACCTCAAGGAATTTGATGATATTTTCACACAGCTGATACCTGCTGAGAGAATTGTGTTGGAGAAAAACGTGAAAAGGTTTCATGCTGGAGTAAGAAAAGCCATTGTGCACACATTATTTCATTTTCTTTTACACATACGCAGGTATGTGTGTGTATATATAAGACTATTACATGATGCTACTTGTGATTTGCATTTTTATGGCATGCACCTGCCTGGGATAACCAAGAGCTGGCTCTGTGGCTGGTTGCACTGCTGTCACATGGAATCTCCGTTCTCTACTGCGATGCATATGACGACGATTTCCTCTTTCATTGTGCCTCCACATTTTCCCCTCTAGTGAGTGCTTGGTAAAAAGTGCCCCATCTTCAGTGAGAGTGTGTCTGCACTGTCATTTGCTTCTAGATGTGTGCTGTTCCAGGAGGCTGTCTGCTGAAGGTTGAGGCCAGTAAAGCAGTCAAGATGCTTCCTGTTCTGGCACTTAAGGGAAATGAAAAGGGTGTCATACCTACCATGTATTAGGAATTTCCATTAGTTAAATGGCCTTCTCCTATCCTAGTAGAAGTAGATAATGTTCCAGTGATAAGGAGATATTTCCTTTGTAAAATGTTTAGGTTAGACCGTATCACAAATTTAATTCTGAAATAATATTAAACCAAACAATTATTGAATAATATTATTTGCAATTAAATAGAGGACTTCTTGATTTTCAGTTCCTCCTGGGCTTTACAGATGATTTTTGTGTTGTGTTTTTTTGCTATAAAGCATTCCCAAAGGTGTGTACCATTACAGCATCTATAATGTAATTATGACAGAATGTGGTATGTTATCTAAAATGATTTTCCTTAAGATGTTTGACATACACCTAATTTAATGGCACACAAGAGAAGGAGAAGCTGGATAATATTAATTTGATGTAGTTAGCAAGTTGTTGCTGGCTTACGTGCGAGTTGGCATTGGACCTGGGGAGGCTGCCTTTTGGTGTTGCTGGGGTACCTGGCTCAAAGCCTGCTTTGCCACCTGCTCCACGGCCCTTAGGGATAACCCAGTTCTTCCCTCCAGCCTGAAGCACAGCGGTTTGTCAGGCAGTTGCCTGTGCAGGATCTGTAACTGCGAAATGCGGCAGGCTGGGAAGCAGCTGCCACAGGTTTTGTACCGTGCTTGGACGTGCCTTGGTGCAATAGCCAGAGCAGGTAGCCTGTGAGGCTGCCCATTAGGAGGATGTGCGCCCTAACAAAACATTTAGCCCCAAACTGATGTTAATACTCAGGCCTCATTTACAGTCCAGATCACTGCTTTTGGTTTCCAGCACCAACACCAAGATTTTTCAGTGTTCACAACTGTTCTGCACAGAGATACCACCATAGGTATGAAGAAATATACACAGCAAATATAACTCCCTGGGGAAAACGTATCAGGAGGATACCAAGGAGGCAGGAAGTGTAGGAGACTTTCTGGCTGTGTACCAAGCACCTGTTTACCTAGCTATTATTTCTGTTATCTGTGGTTCTTCTGTTTGGGATTACAGTCTGACAAAGAAATGGTTGGGAATTACTGATAGGAACTGATTTTTTTTTTTTCCGATAAGAGAGACAGAGCATTCAGTTGAGGAGATCAAAGCCTTTAATCTTTCTGGCAATCTCATGTAGTGTGATTCCAAAATACTTAAGCAATTTTTCTCTAAAAAGTAGGATGATTATGAATTTAAATGCTTATATTTCTTGTAATATTTATGTGAAATATGCAGGTAATTATTTTAATAATAAAACTACAGTTGTCTATGTACTTAGGTGTAAGTTTTGTTGACAAAACATTTGCTTTGAGAGCAGAAACACCATATATTGTGCATTAAATATATCTCTAAGCATAGGGGAAGTGAGTTTGAGAGCCAAACTATAGGTTTGATGTCTTTTTGCCTTTTGGTGAAACCTACAGCTGCATTTACATGGGTGACTTTTTGATATTTACTTTTCTTCCTGTAACTTCATATATTTTATCAGCTGTCCTGCAACTTTGTAAATTGCTTATTCCGTCACCTTTTTGTAAAGCAACAGTGGAAAAACCATGTAAGATTGCTGGATACGTTCTCCTCTGATAGTATTAGTGGCATATGTATGTAAAAGATGCTTTGTTTACATTCCCTCTTATTTTTGTTGGAAATGGTTATTTGCAAACTTTCTATAAAAAAAATATATGAACACATTTAGTATTTCAGCTGTAGTTTTAAATCCAGGAAAGCACTAAATATCAAGTCTTCTGTGTTTAAAGTAAGTCTGCATAACTGGCTTGGTAAAGAGATGGTGAAAGATTGTGCTTTTTTTGAGTTGTGTTTGTCTTCAGCAGCCATTAAGTCAGTACAAAAGGAAATGTGATAAATCTTTCCTTTAAATATGTATGTCTCACTAACGCCAGGGGAAGCAGGAAGAAGTTCGGCTTTTAATCTTTCTCATGAGAAGCTCTGGGAGTCTGCTCAGTTAGTACCTTTGTGAGATGTTCTGGTTCATTCTCTGGGGCAATGGACAATAGAGAAATTACTGAGCATTCATGAGAAAGGAAACCTGGTACTTGTTCTGAAAAACAGAAATGTAGAACCAGAATGAGCTCGACAAAACTCAGTCTTAAAAGCTGCAAGAAGGGTTCGATTCAGTTACAATAATTTGGTTCTGCTAGGGATATAATTGAGAAGCAATATCAGACTTCAACTGTGAACAAATGGTTCCAACATGCTTGAGTGATTCAGCTGATAAATAATAGAGACATCATTTAAACCCACTTATTAAGAACTGTGTTGAAGAAAGAGCCATTTTTTTAAAACCTCGTGTTGTACAGCAAGGCTGAGTAAAAGTCAGACTGAGTGAAGCCTCCATGCTTGTAAAGGAAGAGGTGAGGACTTTGCAGAGCTGTTGTCCTCCTCCTGTGTATGGCAGCCATGCAGTCTGGCATTTCTTGAGTTGTACCAATAGAGTCTGAGAGATCTAGGATGAATCCAGCTACATTCCTTTCTTTCAATTTAGTTCAATAAAAACTGACCCCACCACGTGAAAAGGAGAAAAATAATACAAGGAAAAAAGTTTTTCACAGGTATTTTAGAAAATGGATCATTTACATCTGAAAGCTGTATTCCAAGCTCAGATCTTGGTCAGTCAGGAGATGGTTTGATGCTCAGAACATCAAGAGAGAGAGAACTCAGCATCTCCCAGTGCTACTGCTCCTTACCAACACAACCTTTTATCCTGAACCCACTCAGAGGACTAAAAGAAAATCGATCTTGAATTTTCAGTCACTCCAGTTGCACTTTTTCTTGCTTCTTGCTCTGCACATGCCAACATGCACACATGCAGAACAAGGACCCCCCCTTTCCATGGGACCTTCTGTGCAACACAAGGCGAAGCACAACGCTCCTTCCAGCACCAGTGTGTCTGAGGGGCAGCAGGGGAATTGCAAAGACCGACTGGGAGTAAAGACTCAGGGCCTCCTTTTGCTCCTGCTCAGCGTGTGTGGGGTTTTCTGGTCTTTTCGTGGAGGAATAAGGTGGGGGCTACCACTCATTCCCTGCTGCTCCCATGTGAGACTATTGGCTCCATTGCATCACTTAGCAAATCCTGTTTGCTGTTTTTCTCACTGTGTATAATGCAACATTGACTTACTCTAATGGCATTTCTCAAAAATGTATTAAAATACTCTGTAATGCACCATAATACCTACTGAAAAGAGTCCCCAGACTGCACACATTATTATAGATGGTACAAGTTACAGTGGGATTAGCTGCAGATCTGATGCCAGTGCTTTTCTTTCTGTGGTTCCGTGTAATTTAACATGTCAATAGCCTCCCTGGTAAAACATGATAAAATTTTATATGGCTGTGTTACTCATAATGTACCACATAGTTACACTTGAATGATATCACTCCTAAATATAAACAGATATTTTAAGACTGATTTCAGTAAATGACTTACTACAATCTTGCTTTTTTATATATGTATTTTAATAGTGACGTCTCTCTCTCTTGCAGACAAAATTGAAGAAGCACAAAAACAACTTAATGGAACGGAAGACCAACAGAGAGGTAATAACAACCCCCAAAAAAATTAAATAGAAAATAAAGGAAGTATTGTAATCCTAGAGGCTGGTCCAAAGCCTTCCTGTGTCAGTGGAAAGACTTGGCTGGGCTGCCCACTGGATGAGGCTCTGGTCATGTCTGTCTGCAGATCAGGGGCTGTGTCTGTAATGTCCCACTTCATCTGAGACATAAAGGCTTTGTTTTAACCACTCAAGTAGCTACCTTGACCTTGATGAGGTAGCTGAAGTTGTAGCATCAGGGACATGCACATTGCTGGCCACAGCCTGTGCTAACCCTTGGTTCATTATGTGATTTACCTAATTATTAATAACTGTACTCAGTTTATGGTGAGCAATGCGTGATGCTTTCCAACAGATGCTGAGGAAAGGGACTGATCATCACAGCTTATTTTAAGAAACAGATGACCTGTGGCAGATTTGCAGATTCAGTCTGTGTGTTAGAGCTTAGAAAGCTGGTGCAAAGTTGTATTTTAAGAATGGCTGACTGCGGTTATGTGATAAATCTCATCTGTGTACCATGGGGATGCCCAGACAGAGTGGGGAGCCCAAACAGAACTTTGCTAGGTTACTACTGGGACCATCATGAAGAGGCATGACTGGTCATCTCCACAGCCTAGAGGAGCATAGGGGCAGGAAGAAACCCAAATTAAGGACTCAGAGAAAGAGTGATCTTGCCCAGTCTCCTCTCAGGCCTGTGCCTGCAGAGCCCCAGCCTGTGTCCAGGAGTGAAAATGTCACCATGCGCAGTTGGGGATCAGCTCTGCAGTTCGTTTTTGGACTAGCAGTATTGCTAGCTGGGGCTGTGGGACACATTGGGGGATGCAGGGGAAAAGTTTTTGGGTATTTTGTAATGCTCTGTACCAGCAGCTGGAGGGGGGCTGATATGTCCAGGTGCAGCAAGTGAGGAGTCTGGGATCCAGGTGCAACTACTGGGCAGACTGAGTTTCTGAGCCAAGCTGCTGGTGAGATCCACCTTAGTTCCATAGGTGTATTTCTGTTAGTGGACCTTTGCCCTGCTTAGCCAAATCAAGGAGCAGGATGAAGTAGGAGTGCTCAGAGTGTCTGTCCAGGATCTGTATGTCCATCCATATATATGTACATACATATGGGGTATGCATGTTTGATCTGCGTACATGTCCATCTTGGGAAAACATTTTCAGCCTTGGTACTAGTTGGACCTGGGGGCATGGAGCAGCAGCAGCCTTACTTCTCTTGGGCTGCTGGATTTGGCAGATGAAATACTTTCTAGTATCCAGATACTAGAAAGTATTTCATCTGCCAAATGCTTTGGCTTTTTCTGGGTAGGTGTATTCAGCTTTCAGTGGTAGTGAGCTGCCCATCTGGCCTGTGGCACATCTGTGAACAGTGTTGTAAATCGTTGATGCTCTGTCCTGGAAGGTTTATTATCTATCAAAACAATGAACTTCAAAACTTTTTGAACATTAGAAAGCAGAAGACATATCCAAGTGGATCTCAGCAGGGTCCCTCCAGCCCAGTATTTGGCCTCCAATGGAGGGAGTAAGACATACTGTTTAAGGACACCACATAATCCTGGCCACTTTCTTTAGCCTCTTCCCCTTATGAAGGCCATACATATTGAATTTAGTGATGTCTGCTAGACATTCATGGAGCTGTTATCTGTGAGTACAGTTAATAAGATAAATGTTGCACCCAACATTTTCTGGCAGCAAACTGCAGTAGTTCACTAGCAATGACATTAAAAACACGTGATTTTATCTTTTCTTCTCAATTTCCAATTTTTTTCCATTTTCAACAGGTATGCCCTAGCTCAAGCACTGTGAATCCTTAAATAGCAGTTCTGCACTTATTTTATCCACTGCCTTCATTATTTTGTAAATCTTGTCCATATTTTGCTCAGTTTTCTTCTCTCCAAACTTGTAGCTGTTTTCATATTTCACGGTGTTTAATATAAACTGTCTCAAATGAGTGCTAAGACTGTGATGTTGCTCTATGTAGTTGTAAAAGGCAGAAGAGCTAAAACATAAGTGGCTAGATAGCAGACCTTCAAATGTTTGCAGAGACTTTTAAATAAACTAGACCTTCTATTAAATATTTCCGATGTATTTCTATTTGGTGTATCATAGATAAGTGTCATCCAAACGTGAAAAACTTGGCACATAAGGTATAGCTGTCTGCTCTTGTTGCTGTTGGTCTCACAAAAGTAATACTGCTTTGGATGTTTTCTTGTGATGGACATATTCAAGCTAAAGATGAGCTAACCTCTGCTTTCAGGCATTTGTTGTCACGTGTGGCCCTGTAACATCTTTGCATAGAGGAAGATAAATTCTCTAGGGTAAACCTAGCTATGTACTCTGAAAGGGATGGGGTTACAAAGGTTTATGTGGTGGTAGCACTCAGCTTTCAAGCATCTCAGAATCAAAGAGAGATTTGACTTAATTTTTGGCTTCTAGCCTGAATTCTTATGGCTGGAAATTGAAAAATAAATTTTTATATTGAGAACTGATATAGAAATAACTGAGGTAATAAAGTTACTCTTTTCAAATTAAAACTGTCCTCTGCTACTGTGGGGTTTTTTTAGTTTCTTAAATGCCTGAATAATCACATTCTTGATAATATGAAGTAAACAAAATTATTTATTTGAAGCTTTAGAATCTGAAGGCTGCTGGAGAAAGAAAATACATGTTTTGAGCTAAACAAGTAAACAAAAATATGCACATATTCACATAAGTCATTGTAAATCACAATACAGTGTGTACAGATTTGTGTGAAGTATGATTGTATATTTTTCCTCTTGATTAATTTATTTTGGTTTTCAGTTCATGTAGATCACTTTACATTTGTTTATTTCCTATCTGAAATGATTAAGAAACGTAATTTTGTGGAATTTATCATAAGTTAACTGCTGCTCTGTCAGAAGAGCTGTCAGTGGCACAATGTATTTGTGGGGAGGAGTTTTTCATAAGTTTATTCATGCCGAGTTTCTGCTGCTGAGTAGCATTGTGCACTGATCAGTCATAGCTTTATACATGTATGAGATTTAAGTTGAATTTAATTGACTGCAGAAATATATGTATTTAACACCTCATTTTGCCATTAGCTATAGTAATCCAATTAAGTGCAAATTGGAGTAGGACTCAAGCACAGATGAGACAGCAAATGGGTAGACATAGTTTTCAAGTTTGAACTTTGATTATTTAGTCTAAAGTTGCAACTGTTTTTTTTTATTTTTTGAAGTGATAGTCGACAAATTATTCAAAGGCCTTGATTCAAATAACCACTTGAGACTAGAAACATGTTCATGGGGGACTGTGCTCAGCTTCTTGCTCAGTGAGTGTGCAAAGTGGCTAATTCTCATGTCTTTCCATTTTCTCTCTGCTGCCCAGTTGCCACTCTGAATTTTCAGGAGGAGAAACTGTGCTTCCCCTTATTTTTGCTGCTATCTCCCAACACTCCTTTACACCTTGATGTACCCCTACTTTGGAGCTGAACTTCAACTTTTGACATATGTACAGGATTTAATTAGTGTGATAGAGAAGATCTTGCTCCACATGCTGTTCTTCAAAATCTGGAAGGGATGATGATCTTGAACTAGACAAATGTCTACTTGAGAATGTAGTGAAAGTTTTCTGTGATGTGGGACTCAGTGGATATTGTAGGCTGGAAGGCATTCAGGTGAATGCAACTACTTTATCTTTGATCTGCCAGTGGCCATCCTATCCTCCTAAGTAAGCCATTCCCAAGATGTCTCTGTGTTCTCCCTTCCAGACAAGATAAGTTCTGTCAGATTGTGATCACCACAGAGGTATCTGATTTGGTCATCCTCAGAAACAGTCCAGCCTCTGAAGTGCTGTAAGCATTTTGTTTCCTGCTTTATTCCTTGCAGTTCTTTGCCTGTCACAGCACTCTGGGTCCTAGGTACATCAGTACCACCACCCCACCATCATTGCCTTCCTTTGGACTAGTGGAACTAACCTGGCTGCAAGTCTCCATACTTGATGTCAGCAATGCTGACTGCCGCCTAAATCTCTCTCTCTGTGCATTTGAAAATCTTCGGGGAGCTCAAGTTGGTGACAAACTCTTGCAGCACCAAGATTTGCCAGAAAACGGATAAAAGGCTTCCAAAATGACCATCTCATGGTCTGATACATACTCTGTATTGCCTACCAATCCTGGCATCTCTTGGGCTGTTAGGACTCCATCATTTCAGGTAACAGCTCCTCGCTGTGTTGCAGCCAAATGGATCAATGATAAATTTCTGGGTAAGATGGAAAATGGATTTCTTCTTTCTCCTTCTCATTCATGGCTATTGCTGTGTCCTCAGACTATAGGATGGTCTGGGATGGACTGGAGACGTGCATGTTCATTAGCCTTGTTGGAGTTTAGACTTGTTGGCTGTCCTGGTTGTTTGTCAGGTGTGAATTCATACCTCTGAATATAGGTAAAGCAAAAGGCACTCAAGCAAAGCAAAATTTATAATTCATTCACCACTTCTTATTAGCAGGCAAGTGTTCTTCCATCTCCAGGAAAGCAGAGGTCTGCTGGCATTTGTCCTGTGACAAATGACATCATTCCTCCTGTCCACATCCTTTCCTCCTTCTTCCCCCAGCTTTATATGCTGAGCTTGATGCCGTATGGTCTGGAATATCCCTCGGGTTGGCTGTCCTGGCTGTGTCACCTCCCAGCTCCTTGTACAGCCCCAGCCCACTCGCTGGCAGGGTGGTGTGAGGAGCAGAAAAGGCTCTGACACAGCGCAAGCCCTGGTCAGGAGTAATGGAAACATCCCTGTGTTACCAACCCTGTGCTCAGCACAAATCCAAAACACAACCCCATACAAGCCTCTGTGAAGAAAATTAGCTCTATCCCCAGCCATAATAAGCACATGCAGGAAAGGGGGAGATGGATGTACTGTCTGTACCTATTCAATAGGTAAAATTTTAAACAGGTTACTGATTGTCTCTGCAGGCTGTATACTGTATAACAAATCCATCCTGAGCTCATATGTCCAGACCTTCTTAAGGGTATGCAGGCATCTGCCAGTTTCTTCTCCTGATTTCTTCACAGAAATGTATCTCTCTGTCTAGCTTCAAGGAAAAACCTTTACTTCCTCTTACGGATTTGAGGATTTGTATTACATGCAAGTGTCAACAATTGCAGCTGACTTTATTCAGACAAAGCATGGGAATAGTTACATCTGGAATATCACCTTTCCTTCAAGGTTTGTGCTCCATAGCATGAGTCCTGGTGGCTCAGTTTGTTGCAGCACAGCTAGTCTCACTCCCATAAAAGCCAATGCCATAAGTATCAGAAAGGAATAAACTGTTACCTAAGTTTCAGATCAGCGTGTTATGTTGGTCCCTTGCAGTTTGCCAGTTCTGATAGTGAGTATTCATTTTGGAGTACCCACCTGAGTTAAAGGGTCTATGCTAATGTTTGAGTCTGTCATTTACCTGTTGCTGTTGTTTCTCACTCCATCCTTTCCACGTTCCTTAAAGAGCTTTTTCAGTTTCTTGCTTTCAGCTGGACATGCAGGAATTTAAATACTAAGCTGTTAATGAACATGTTAATTAATAATTCATTATTAATTATATTCTATAATTATATATTATATATTATAAATTATACTATAAACGAATATTTATATTAATAATTAATTAATAAATAAATTGAATATAAGTATTAAATAAATAATAATATAATAAATAAAAATAACTAAGAATATTAATGAATTCTTTTGTGTTGTCAGTTTCAGATCCTGGGCATAGCTGTTCACTTTGTAATCTGTGAAGATGAATTTCTAAGTTGCTCTCACATATTCCAGAGGCTAGCAGAGGCTAGTTGTGGCAGATCTGTCTTGATGATAGCATTCCCTTTCAGAGGTACCACAGGTTTGTCCCTAAAACAGTATCAGAATTTCACCCAGATCAGCTCTCTTTCCGGAGTCTTATGCTATGATATTAGTAGGGCCTCTTCACGTTTACCTTGAGATACAGAAACATTGTTGGCAGATTTGAGAGTTTTCCTTGACTTGATCAGTGATTGTTCAAATGGCTGGAAGTTCTGTCATTGCTCACTGAGAAACCACCTCAACAGAACCATTCAAAGCCCTGGTTTGGACTCCAGCAAGGTCCAAGTAGCTTCTGGGGTGCTGTTGAAGTACACCTTTATTTCCAGCCTCTGTCATGGAGCTGCCTGATTTTCAGTGGGTGCTGTTCTGTCTCTGAAGCCTAAAGGTTGAAGCAGTGTTTGGTGGAGTGGCTCAGTAGTCACTGCTTGTGTGCAGAATTCCCTTTGCTTCCTTCAGTCCCAGTGTAGCTGTGTGGAACCACTCATGGAGTGAGCAGACCTTTGAGCTGGCATGCATAGAAAGAGAAAAGAAAGCAGAGATTGCATTCACCACCATCTCTGAGATGCACAATCCACATGCACATATGTTCCCCTCCCACACTTGCAGTCCCTTCAAAGCAGTGTGTTGGCATGGAGGAGAGGCAACCAAAATTAAATGCCCTTTACCTTGTTTGCCCATCTGCTGTTTTTTGAACCGGAATGTTATTTTTTTAGTAAACTGAACAGCACTGAGATTTGAGTGAGAAGGTTTGTCTTTATGTGAGGATGAGACTTTAGTGCAGATACATGTTCTGCTGCAGATTCACAGTAGACATATCTTGTATCTTCAGAGTTTTTCCAAACCCTACCTGCTTTATCTCTTTTTAAATGAACACATTGTTGACAAAATTATAGAAGGAGCTTGAAATAAATTATTATAAATATACTGGCATTCTGCTTAGATAAATAAAGCATTGCATATGTCTTACCTTAAAGATTGCTGCTGTTTTCATGTTATCATGTCTCAGCTTACAGATGACTCTCACCAGCCCACCATCTGGCCCCAAAAGAGCAGCCAGGTCCCTTCTCTCTTCTCCCCTCCTCACAGGCACTCCCATTCCTGCCTTATGCCACTACATCTCTCCAAAAAAGCAGGTGGGAGCACTGCATCCTGATGATGTGCCCTGCTCCCTAGGCCATCACAGAATCATAGAATGGTTTGGGTTGGAAGGGACCTTAAAGATCATCTAGTTCTAGCCTCTTCCAACCCCCCTGCCATGGACAGGAACACCTTTCACTAGACTAGATTGTTCAAGGGCTCATCAAACCTAGTGTGGAACACAGCCAGACAGCTGCAGTCAATACTGTATTCTTTCACTTGGAAATAGGAAGAGGAATGAGAAGGGGAGATATCAAACAAAACTCTGGAAATGTGATGCTGAACAAGTTACATGTTCTGATTTACTAGCTTAGTAGGACGTCATCCTCCACAGATGTTTCCCTGAATTTTTCTGAAAGGTTTGCAGGCACAAGAGCTCTCTGGATTCTTTGCTGCTGTGTGGTACCAATGTACTATCATTAGTTCAAAACATTTCCTTTCCATTTTGTATTTGTAGGAAACTGCCTTACTTTTTGGGCAAGGTACATAACCAAGATCCAAAGTTTCATTTGATTCTTTCCATCTTTTCATCCTTATCTTCAGCAACCCTGTGAGCTAGAAATACAGTCATTCTAAATGGAAGTATATAATCTTCAAAAATTGCTGCAAGTTACAGTAATGTCATGTTTGTTACTTAATGCTGGTGAGAGGAGTCGCTTTTTTTTTGACATACACCAGAACTACCTAGCTTTTACTTTCCAAGTGTTCAAAACTACCACTTAGCAGTGAGTTTTCAACCAATTCACTTGTGCATTTTCCTGATGCCTGATCTCATCAAGTATTTGTATCTACATTTAAATATGTCAATGCATCTATCTGAGAGGTAGTTTATTTAAATTGTTCTCTGTAAGCTTTAATTCAAGACTGAAGTGTGTTCCTAAAATATTTACATCAGCTCAGATATCTATGATTGGCTTAATGCAGAAACTATTTGTGTCCATAGCTTATGTCGTACAAGATTTCACATTTTCATAAAGTCACATCTATTCTTAAAATCTCTGATGTTTTCACATTGAAGGAACATTGCGTGCTGCTAATAACAACAGTGACAACTTGAAAGGCCCTTTCTGTCTTCAGGCACATTCAATGCAGGGGTTTGTGCCCACAAAGAACAGTGAGAAAACTCTCCTGACTTCTGTGGGAGCAGAAATAGTCTCTGATATCATTTAACCTCATTTTTTCTTTGCTCTTCAACAGTTAAATACATTTTAATGTCCCCACTTAGCCAGTGGGGGCAAACTGATAAAAATTGAGGTGTTATTGTGTTCTGTGCTCTGAGAGACAATGTTAGAATACGAGCTTAACCCAGGGAAGTCTTCTGGCTCCTGTAAACCTCCTGCGTTATGAGTCAATGTCTGTATCTGTTATTTCTATTTTAATTTTCTCCTGTTAGTACATTTAGTTTAGACTACTAGCAGATGAAATCTGCTCAGTATATCCACTGCTGGTGCTAGACATAGCAAGAGCTGGTGTTGTTTTGACAGGCAGACAAACAGATTTACAGTTTTAAATTGAAAATTTCATCCTTTGGAGCTATTAGGAGAACTTGGTTAAAACATTAATGGGATATTAAAGTAATAGTATTTTGACTTCTCCTGACAAGTATGGCAAATGTTCTGAGTGACAGTTCAGCAAAAGAGATTCCAACCTGCAAGTATAATTTTCAAAGGGACATTTTACAAATTAACATTATAAAACAATCATTGGAAAAGCATCTTCCTGATAGCAAATGGAAAGTGTCTATTCCAAATCTATTGTACAGTACATTGTTAAATCAATGGCTATGTTTTCAGACACAGCAACATTTGAGCTTAGTCCTGCTTTAATGAATAGAAGGATTTCTTTCAACTTTATAGAATCTGAGGCCAGAACAAGCTCATTTTTGTGGTGGGAGGATGCTGAGCTAACAAACTGGCTAATTTGAGAGCATACCTACGCACACGCGCGTAGTAAATTCAATAGGGTGCTAATTTTAGCTGATGTGAGCTGGGAGCAAGCCAGTTGTGGAAATGCAAGGTTTTTACTTGTTAGCTTTCTTGTAGTCTGCCTTGCATATGAGTAATGAGTGGGTTTTTTCATACTTTCCCGATACTCCTTTAGCTCGGGGAGTTGTTAGTTTCCTTTGGTCTGCTTCAGAAGGGAAAGTATAATATATAAATGGATGATGAGTGATGAGTTGGATAAAATGTGCAACTCTCAGGTAACTATGTGCTTATGGGCTGACCTGCATGGAGCCTTTCCTAGGAATCTCCTTGAACGTATGGATGTGTGAGATGTGTGAGAGGGCAAAAAGGGAGATGGTGCACATTTGTGGATAAAGGGCAGGTGAGGCTGGGGGAAGGACTCTGAGTAGCTCCGAGGTTTCAGAACTAGGGGCTTCCCATTGGTGCTGGAGCAAACCTACCCTGGGGACATCATCATTCCTGCCTGCAACACAGTTTCCACACTCTGGATAGAGCCTTGGTTAGGACATTCCTTGCATCTAGATTTCAGTCAAATGGACATTTACTCTACTTTTCTTGTGTTTACAGCACCATTTAGTCCCAAAAGGAAGACCTGCTGTATGGGACTTCTCCTAGTCTCTGCCAAACCTCCTATTCCTTTCTCTGTCTTTAAATAAGGCTGTAAGGTGTGAGCTCTTTCCTACTCTTCATTCCTAGTGAGTTGCTACAGGCAGGATGGAAATTGCTCCATTTGATCCCTGCTTTTCAAATGGAAGATTATGTTAAAGAAATGCGGAGAATGTGACTAAGGAGCTTGTTCTGTTTGAACATCATTATGTGCAAGGATGGTTTAGTTAACATCTTGTTCCTTTCATTTCTGTTTTTTCTCCCCAGACTCATGTTTGGATATTTTGTATTCAATGTCTCTGCTGAAAACCCTTAAACTGGCTGCTGTTTCATGAGCCTGTCATTCTGTTTTTGTGGCCTTTCTTCTTCAGCAGTGTTAGAGGTGGAAGTTGTTCTAATGATTTGCTAGCCCAATCCTAACTTTCCAGTAACCACTGGACATCCTTAAATTACAGACAGGTACTTTAGTTGTGAAACGGTTGACAACATTGCCTGACACTCAAGGAAAATTTCTGGATGTCTCTGAGCTATTTTAGTTAGTTTCTGGCAGTGTACTTACTTCAACGATATTTAAGCAGCTTTTATTTTTACATGGATAATTAGGTGGAACTGGTTTCTGCTTTGGCTTTGACTGGGAGCTCATTAATAGGCCTTTTGGGAGGCATCCTGTCTTTTTGCTTGTCTTTGGAGTACCCAGCAAGGAAGAACTTCTCAGGCTGTGATTGCTGGTGATGTGAGTTATCTCAGAGTTGTCTTGCCACTTACTCATAGTCAATGTGCTTTATCTTAACAGCACTTCAAATGTAATTATTTTTTTTAGATTAATATGAAGGATTCTGTGTAGATTAGGAATATAGAGCTGTTAAAGGGCTATAATGCAGAGCCAGTACATGAATGCCATAGGGCTACTTAATATGGAAAATATTTTAATTTTTTCAAGATATTTAAAATGCTGTAGTATATGCCCTTGCTGAATGTACATGCATTACTATTTCATGTGTGTAGTTAGGCATTAACCATAGCCTGTGCAGATAGTGGCTGCTGTTTTTGCATTTTCCTCTGTCTTTCAATGTTAAGTCTTGTGAAATGTCAGTGATTCAGCCTCTGCTAGTTTCTTGCACCATAATAGTGGGAAATCTCGATCAATATCAAATGTTATGTTTCATTTAATGTGTATCATGCTGGGCAGGAAATTGATTCTTTTTTGGGGAAAAAAATTCTATTTCACTTTGGTCTGAGATTTTCAGATGTGTTGAAGTGTTGCATTTGATTCCTGTTTTCATATGGACGTTGGAATTTCTCAGTTGAGGCTCTGGTGTTACCTCAGTTGTCAGATGTTTATTGCTGTTTGATCTTCCTCATCAAGCATGCTGATTTTATGGCTAAAAATATGCCGGTTGCTACTTTCTTCACTTTAAGATGCTAGATGCACTAAATGAGACCAAACTGCTCTAAAGGAGATGTTTCTTGGTCTTGTTACCATAGGGCAGTTATATCCTTTACACCTCGTCAGAAGTCAAGTCTGTCTTGATGTGAGTAGCCATGACTTGAAAAGGTGCCGCCAGGAAGACGGCCCCAGACTGTAGCTTATCATTTACACTTTACCTGTCCCAAGGCCAAACAAGGGTTGGCAGACTCTCCTCACATCTGAGGTGAAACTGTATCATGGGAGAGCTTCCTGATAAGTCCAAGCCCTGTGCCTGGGGCGAAGGTGTCTCCCTTTCCTGATGCTGAAATGTTATTGCACAATTTATAAAGCTAATCCACTCCGCCCTCTGCCCTTGCAGTGGTATTTCACCATAAGTGAGGGCTAGCCCAGAGGACACCTTTGTGCCTGGAACCTTTAAACCTGTCAGTTGCTGTACTTCACTTAGGAGATTATGTGTTTTCCTGTTTCTTGGGGAGGAACCTTTTATCGTTTGAATTAATGACTGCATCATATCTGTATCTCTTCACTGTAGCTTGGATCAGTCCAGAATGTTGTTCTCCCCTTTCAGCTTCAGTGTCACTTTGCAACTTAAACACTGGTGAGGGAGGTCCTGAAATCTGGGGGCTGAGGAACCTCTTGCTCATTCCCATGCCAGCTTCTCTCTCCCTCACAGGAGAAGTATAGACAAGCCTATTATTTCAGGGAAACATTACTCAAAGGCAAGAAATACTTCTTCCTTTCCTTGGTGTTACCTTCATAGGTAACACACCTTGACAATTCACTCCTGTAAATATGGAATTAGTGGTAACAGTAGATTGTGTAGTTTAAACTTTACCATTTGTCCTAAACATTATTAAATATTTCCCAGTTCTTAGCAGTTGCTTACTTTTGGTAGCCATCAATATAGGTATTTCTTGAAATGTCTGTAGTTGAAATTCCATATAAGCAGAATGTTTTTATATTGCATTGGTTTTGTTGAGGTGCCTGTTGGTTTTGCCATTAGTAAGATGAAATGTAAATAGAATTTAATGGTGGGATTTGTTTCATGTTGAAAGTTACAAATGGAAAATGGAATTAAACAAAAAGAAAAATAGAAAAGCAAGATTCCTGGGGATGCTGTTCCTGATGTAGCGAGAGAATGTTTCATTGGTGTGTATTCTGATTGTGGTGACTTAACAAGATGAAGACCTGTGGAAGCATGCAAACAGTGTCTTGGGTGTGAATATGAGCAAAAGTACTTTGCAGACATGTTCAGTTTTATCTATTCCAGTCTCATAACAATGGAAATTGGTGCAAGCTCTGGTAACTATGTCAAAATAGCTTCTGTTATAGAGTTGAGGACAAGGGGACATTGTTTCACAATATTGCTGTGTCCAGGTGAGGTTGGTAAGGTCTGGCTAGGTTGACAACCGGAGGAGCAGTTCAACAGGTACAACTGCAAAGCCCTGCACCCAGGCAAGAGGAGCCCCAGGCTAGGGACTGACAAGCCAGAGAGCAGCTCTGTGTAAAGGCCCTGGGCGTGTGGTGGATGGAAGCTGGACACCCTTCAAGCAGCACGCCTGGCTGCAGGGGAGACCACAGCATCCTGGGCTGCGTGGATGAAACCATGACCAGATCAGGGGAAGGAATTACCTGCCTCTACTCAGTGATCCTTAGACCACTTTTCAATATTCCAGTTACACTAGCAGCACTTCAGTCCCCCCAGTGCAGGAGAAACATCAGAAACTTGGAGTGAGTTCAGTGTAGAGGCACCACAGCCATCAGGGCTGGAGCACTTGCCCTCTGAGGAGGAGCTGAGGGCTCATTCAGGCTTGAGAAAAGGTGGTTTTGGAGGTGGTTATCCTGGAGTCAGACTCTTCACAGTGGAAAATGGAGAGAGGATGAGAGGCAATAGGAGCAAGTTGAAACAAGAGTGCTCCAGACTGGCTTATTCCCCACAAGGACATTCAAGCAGTGGAAAATGCTGCTCACAGAAGCTGTGTAGACTCTCTCCTTGGAGCTTTCCAATATTTAACAGTTCAAAGCCCTATGGACTCAGGTCTGATCCCATAGCTGGCCCTGATTTGAGCATGAGGCTGGCCTAGAGATTTTCTGAGGTCTCCCTTCCCTCCTGAATTGTTTTGTGATAGTATGAAATACCAATTTTCAGTTTGGAAAATTCACTCAGTAGCAGACGTACTGGATGTGATTTCTTGGTGTGTGTATAGATCAATATATATTTTTCTCTATAATTACTTTTTATATATTGAGAAAGACTGATTTTATGGGCTTGCCAGGATGTGATGGTAGGGGGCATTAAAATTTAATTTTACTTTACAAAAATGTGTGCTGTCATCAAAGTTAATGGCACTACTCAGATGGGTGCAAGTAGTACATATTAACACAGCTGCACCTTTCCTGGAGCTTGTGTCAGTAAGATATTTGGTATTTTGATTAATAATGAGAAATTATGCTGATAAAATAGTCATTCCTCTACAAAAATCTGGTGTGAAATAATCCTTGAAAGAGGATTGGGGAACCTTTGCCTGACAGCCAGTACAATACCATTGATGGGTCACATATCAACATTGTCTGTTAAAAACACCAAAAAAAAAAATCATGTGCTTGCAGACAGGATGAAATCCTGAAGCCCTACTCACCTTATCCATGCCCTATGGAATCATCTGCTGTTTGCTGGTGTGAACAAAAGGACAACATTGGCACAGATGAACACTTGATCCAATCCCTGTCATACTGCTTTGGTCTTTGAATGTCAAAGCTCCTCCCAACTTCACTTTTCAACTAATCCATGTTAAAATGTGCTTTACATACAAATCTAGTGTTTTTAAGGGTCTTCTCTAGATATGTTTAGACTGGTGTTCTCAGTAATAGAAGTACATAAACATGCATTAATCCTGTTGACAGAGGTTTTCAAATAACCACTGCTGACTTGGAGTGCCCCAAGTTCTGTCACTTGCATCCTGACCTCTGAGGCAGGGAGTGACCCTCCTCTGGCCACTTTATAAAGTCTGAAATCAGGCACCTGAAAGAACAACTGTTAAACTTGCTGGTGATTTGCTTTAAAATCCTATTCTGTTTGTACTTAAGCATGGCACTTGTGTTTATCGTGTTCAAATCTTTGTGTTGACTTGTTGGCTGTGAATGTCTTCATAGTTGTATGGGTTGGTTATGTAATCGAGGTTTTGTTGTTTGGGAAAAAAATGTATTCTCAGGGAAAATATTTACGGCTGCACTTAACATGTAGGAAGCAGTATGAAGCTGAAAAGGTAATTTATTAGAAAATGAACATTTAATTATTCCTTTCTGCATTTAATGTGAGTTCTGGTGGCCTTGTATTTGCCAGCAAGACTTATTTCTTTATCGTGTTCTTATTCATGGAAACAGACCCAATTAGTTGATTCATGAGTGCTTTTGATAGCTTTGGTGAAATCAAAATTAAGAGTATGTAAGTTTAGCTTAAATCAGAATAAGATCCTTAGTAATAGTCTCTCTCGTTTGGGAACCCTTCCATCTTTGGATCACTAGCATTGTTGGGCGTCAAAGTAACCTCTTAGCTGTTCATTTAAGACATCAATTAACATGTTGAAGACTTTCAGAAGAGACTGGTCTTACTTGCAGTGCCCTGAGAGCCAAAGTACAGATTAGGAATTAAAGATCAGGTAATTAGATTTGAATGTCTGGTGTTTGTATGGGAGCCAACAATATTTTTTATATTCTGACACATGAAGTGAGTGCATGAGATGAGAATTATGGTGCTCATTAGACTGCAGGGATAGCTAGTGATTGCTTGCTCCGTGTTCACAGGATGGCACTGAGGGAGAAGAGAGTGATGCCCTTCCTTGGTTCCCTCTTTTCTTTAAGTTCAACCCTGTAGCTCTATTAGAAGGGAGAGAAAGAGAGTGGGTGTTATAATAACATGTAGGCTTTGAGACAGGCAGTTCTGGAAGTTCCTTAAACAAAACCATTGAGATCATTTTGTCAAGACACTGTGTGGTTCACCAGTAAATGCTTTGGAAGAAAAAATCAGATCACTTATAACTTCCCTTATTTGCTGTGTGAGTTACTCCGCAGATTGCTATCTACACCATCACACCTGTGTTCTTTTGTTCTATTTCCTGTGCATAGAATGAAGTGCATCAGAGAAATTGTAGGTGAACAAAATCATGTTTAGGAACATCAGGTTTGTGATGTTTTGAGTGCAGAATTCATGCTGAAGCAAAGGAATAAAGTGGAGAGTCTTGAGAGCAGGCAGAACAAAGCCAATCAGACAAAGCACAAAAGAGATGCTCTGATGTCCCTGGAACGTGAAAAGTGAGGTAACTGAGCACAGTGGCATTGTCCCCTCTTCTCCTGGCTTGGGTAACTTAATCCTATTTGATTTGATACAGCTTATGAGAAAGATTTTTTAGACATCTGATAGAGATGACAGCAGCTCTCAAAAATACCACTTCACCACCAGAGGAAAAGGAGAATTACCACTGAATGATGAGAATGGCTGGGTGTCTGCAGGGGGCGTAAGCAGAGCACATGGCACGGCAGGGAGAGAAAGAAAGGCAGATCAACTTCATTATTTTTTTTCCACATGAGGATGTTTTTACATTCCTTTTGTTCAGTGTCAGTTTGTGGCTGTGGATACACAGACAGCCCTGGCTAGTCATCACACTCCTGAAAGTTGCAAGGCGGAGGAGTCTTTAACATTTGGGGACTGATACTTTCTGCCAGTTTTGTTGATGCTTCTGGAAATATTGATGCAGTTGACCTTTGTGCAATTGTGTAGCTGTAGGTTAAGAAATGTGCAGTGGAATATCTTCAATATAAACTAGGAAAACAAAGCAAAAGCTTGCACAAAAAAAATGACCAGCTAAAAAATAAGTGAAGCAAAGTTGTTGGTAGTTCCATTTTTTCTCCAGATATGACAGAAATTTGGTTGTTAGAAAACATAAGGTGAATATTTCCATTAAAAATAATAATGAAGATTTCTAAATTATCCAGGAGTAGGGTAGAACACGGAACTTAAACAATTTTTGAACCATGTAAAGTCATTGTCAAGTAAGTACATTTTACAAGATTTTATAGATGGGTACACTGAAGCAATTCTGTGACTCCACCTCTGGGATCACAAAACATGTAGAGGCAGAAACAGAAATAAGAAATTAATTCTCATTATTTCTGTAGACTGGAATTTTATTGGTATAGAAGCAGTACAATTATAGTCAAGACTGAAAAAAACCATTTTTTCTATACATAATGCAATGCATAACTTGCCTTTGTTTATTTTTTTTTTTCTTTTCAACATCCCAAACAATTTTTATACATTGACATGTATCGAACAGCATTTTAAAAGTAAAGCAGTAAAGAGATTATGGAAAATTCTGATCTTGTTATTCAAAGTGAATTAATCTTTTTTTAATTGCTTGATTGATAGAGATACATTTTTGCTTCCTTTAAGGCTTTTGTAAGCCACATTATATTTTTCAGTTGTGTTGGTTTCACCTGTACATTGTGCAGTTTAAGTATCCTTGTTCTTTGGCACTGTATGGTTGAAACCCAGAAACAGTAGCTTTGAATATTCCAATATATCAGGAAGCACCACATCATTTGATTGTTCGCATATTGCGGTATGAAACAACTTAGTCTTTTTTGTGTCTGTTTGCTTGGATGTTTGCAATTCATGGCGCTCTTTCTTTCCTAGCTGTGTAATCTGGCCAGCTCTGGGCGCAGCGCTCCGGTACAAACACCGGCAGTTTGATCGGTGTGGAGGTGTGATTGTGACAGCACAAAAGCTACGGTGTGTGCATAAAAGGAACCAAATCACTTACGCGCAATTAACGTGGCCATGTTTCAGAGAGACAACCAAACCATGGCTAAAAGCATGCTTTTATGCAATTACCTTGTTATTTTCTCTTTGGTTCGTGTAAAACTGGTTTTTGTTATTGAAGAAAAAACAATTGCAGTAGACTATGAATTGTAAAGAATTCACCCTTAATAATATGAATGATAACTTATTAGTGGAAGTCACTATTAAACTGTGAAGCAATGGAAAGTACAAAACGTTATGATAGAAGACTACTTGGCTTTGAATATGTTAAATGCAGCCTAATAGGAATAGGTTTTGATGATAAAGCAATAAATCCAAAGTTCGTTTAAAGGTTAAGTGAACAATTACTGCAGAAGTTTCTTTCTGGATGCCCAAGAGGAGTAGTTACCAGAACTGGGATTTGGAGCCAGTAGTTCTGGCAAGGGATTCAAGCATCTCTTTATGGGACTGCTGAATGTGGCAAAACAGACTCTTACTCTTCATAGGTACTACTTTGTCTAGTAGGGCTGGGAGAGGAATGGGTCAGGTTCTGCAGAGCTTCACATTTGCGATGAATTATGTGCTGTGCTTTCACCCTAGCTAGCAGCCAAGACTGTATAATTCCCATTCTGGCCACTGTAAAGAAATTAACTCTACCCCAATCAAAACCAGCATATTGTGTGATATGTAGTCTTTAATATTTCAGCTTGCAGGATAATCTGAATATCCATTCACTCTAACTGAATATATGTGTATAATTAAGTTGGCATCGAGGCAGAAATTAGGTTTTGAAATTCCAAGTATCTGGCATTACCACACATCCCAGCTGCGTTGTGCTCTGGCATGGAGAAAACATAACATCTTTGCTTTTTTTCACCTGCTGGTCACTTTGCATTCTCTTCTGCTAGACAAGCTTTAGGCATTGCCTGGATTTCCTCAACACTGAGCAGGAATTTCACTCTGGATTCATCAGCTACAGCATCTCTTGTCAAGTGCTCCACAATGCATTGGTTTGCGTCCCACCACAGTATGGAATCCAGCTGGTGTTTCTGCAAGAGGTCCTCATGGCAGTCCAAGGGGCCATAGGGGTAATGGGTACTGGGAAGTCTGAGCTTCCTCCACTTGCCTCCTTGTGAAGTTGACTCTGAGAATTTTGTCCCTTGTGCATTGTCGTAAGGCTGTTCTTTGCCTTGAAGTGCACATAAACCTCTGTTCCTGCGTTACTTACGCAGGAAAAACTGCATGGAGTTACTCAGTGCTGCTTCCCAAAATGCGTGTCTGAACCTTTCCAAAGCCATCAGCTCTCCAGTCACGTCGGATTCCTCCTTTGCTTTTAATATTGGCAGTCATACAAGTAGGGGTTTTGCTAACAGCATGATGAAGGAATTGTTAAAGCCTGAAAAAATGGATTTACATCCATTTAATATTTAGCTTCCTTCCTCTGTCCTGCCAGTGATGCTAGTGGAGGCAGTGGCTATGACTGTGTCTGTGTTAGGATAGAAATAAAAAAAAATAATTTATGGATAGATTATCATACATTTGAGGTAGACAAAGATGTATGACTGGGGTATCCACTAAAAAAAAGGCTTGTGTGTATCAACACTGAAATTCAGTCTATTTGTGGTTTTTATTATAGATGGAATTGGACTGCCTACAAATACAAGTGCTTCCTACAAAACTGCTGAATAATGCTCCAATTCATTTGCTATTCCCTACCCCCCTGAAACTCTGCATGCTAATCTGCTTAAAATCAGCAACAAGTGGAGCTAGTAATGAAATAATTCAAATTTAGTTTATTTTGTTTCACGATGCACAAATAGGAAGTCATTTAAGTGTGACTGATTTTATTCGTCCACAGTAGTTGCTCATCTGAAATGCTATTGAAATTCAGTAATTGGAGCTCTGAAATACAGTATTTGACAGATGGTGTGGGTGGTTGTACCATTTCCATGATAAATCTACTTACAAATATAACCACGAGGAAGTTGTGTTCATTCCTTGACTATGGGAACATATAGATGGAAGAAGTGACAAACATGACATATGTGTCTTAGTTCTTCATTTTCCTCCTGTAATGATTTGAATTCTTAAACTAGTGCAAGAGAGAGGCTTCTTTAAATTATCTGAAAAGGAGTTGCTAAAATATTCTTTCAGTAGCCTTCCTTTTCTTACATTTCCTTTGAAGCTTTTCCTATAGTGAATTCCTTTTGTAATGTCTTAAAGCATCCCTTAGAAAGCATTGCTTATTTTAGATGAAAACAAAATAGATCTTCTCTAAGATACATTTACTGTTAACTGAAAGTATTATAGGCTGGAGAGACAGACAGTCCTGTTGCCCCAGAGCTTACCATTGAAACTTAGAAATGGTAAAATGGTATAAATAAAAAAAATACTGCATTTTCCAGTTTGAATATTCTTTTTTATTCTCTGTGTTTTAACAGAAATCGCTGATGCTGGTACTAGAGGAACCCAAGATACAATTAAGGGTGTGAAAAGAAAAAAGATTGTGTCTGAAAACCATCTTAAAAAAATACCAAAATCGCCTTTGAGAAGCCCTGCTGAAGCCAAGGTTAAGCAAAATGTAGACCCTTCACCGCTAAAAGCTCTTCCGGATGCCTCCGAACATGCCACGGCACAAGATCACCTGCCTGTGCAAAATGGAAATCAATGTACCAAACAAAATGGGGGAGCACTTAGCAGTGAGATAAGTGTTGAAACAACCAAATCCGAGACATCAGTGCAGACAAAACTTTCACTGACGCATCAGTCCTTAGATTTGTGTAAACGGGCAGCAGGGGATAGTGATGCAAACCAACTGAACTCAGCAGAGAGGAAGCCTTCCTCAAACTCCTCATCAAGTAATACAAAGACTGACAGTAATGAATGTACTAATTTTGTTGACTGCAGTACGTCGTCCCCATGTACGCGTACTGCATTCGATGTCTTACTAAAAGCTATGGAGCCTGAACTGAACACCTTAGCACAAGAGTGCCCCCCTTATGGGATGCAAATAGAGAAACTGAGACCAAATAAAACTGTAAGCACCTCTTCTAGTCTCACGTCCAATACAATAAGTGTCCAAAATCAGTCTGCTTTGTCACAGCAGGAGTTTGCAGCTGGACCTCACTATTACCCGTGTACGTTGAACAATGTGCATGTAGCAACAACAGCCAAGACTGGACAAGCACAAGGCCAATCAGTTTCTCATTCCCAAGACCTTATTACTAAAACCAGTCAGCAAAATCACCAGGTTGTTATGTGTCCAAGTTTAACTAGGTCGCTGGTGCAACAGCAGAGTCAAGAAAACCCCAAGCTCCAGCAGATCTACAGCATAGCGGTAACTTCTTCTGTGGTTCACACCTCATCTTCCACTGTAACTCAGGTTTTTTCTCAGAACCCATTAGTAGCTAGTTCGTCTTCACCATTGTCAATTAACACATCGAGTTCAACACACTTGTCTATAGGTCCCGTGTATAATTCAGCCCAGATAGCATCAGTTGTAAACCATGGTGTAGAACAAATATGTAACCTCTTGAAAGACCAGAAGCCTAAAAAGCTAGGGAAATACGTCTGTGAGTATTGCAATCGGGCCTGTGCCAAGCCCAGTGTTCTCCAAAAGCACATCCGATCCCATACTGGAGAGCGACCATATCCTTGTGTGACGTGTGGGTTTTCATTTAAAACCAAAAGCAATCTCTACAAGCACAAAAAATCTCATGCACACGCTATCAAACTTGGACTTGTCCTGCAGCCAGATTCAGGTGGCCTCTTCTTGTCTCATGACTCGGACAAAGCACTTAGTATTCATTCAGATGTGGAAGAAAGTGGTGAAAGTGAAGATGAAGGCACTGCAGATGAAAGACAAGATGATCAAGAACTGGAACCTGCACAATTAGTGAAAGTCATTTCGAGTGCAGAAACACTGCAGAAAGGAAGCCCTATTCCATTAAGCAACCCAGACTGTGTGCCAGGTGACTCTTCATTACATGATGCAGAACCTCAAGTAAGGGCAGCTTTACCAAAAGTAGTAGTTCATCCTGTAAATGTTTCTCCATTGAGGGCTGATAGCCCAAAAGTGACAGAGCCAGCACCTGAGCTTGCTGCAGCACAGAGAAAAGGAGATTCTAAAGTCACAACTCTTCAGTCAAATTTAACACATACAGCCTCATTCAAGGAGAATGACATGAAGCAGCATCAGAAGGTAGAAGCAGGCTTGTTAGAGGAACAGCCAGGATCTACAGGAGGACCAGCACATGCTCAACTCCAGAGACAACAGGCAACTGATGGTTCTCAAGATCAGCAAGGAAAATGTCTTTTGAGCCCTAGAAGTTTAGGTAGTACTGATTCTGGTTATTTCTCTCGTTCCGAAAGTGCCGATCAAACAATGAGCCCTCCAGCTCCTTTTGTAAGGGGGCTGTTGACATCTGAGAAGGATGCAAATAAAAATCTGCCCTGTGTGCCACGAGCAAGTGGCATGGTAGCATCAGTGGTACAAACTGTTTGTGCCGAAAAAAATCTGATTCTCTCTGGCCAAATGCGACCTCCCTTGGCAACAAAAACTCTTGAGGAGCGGATCTCAAAGTTAATTTCTGATAATGAAGCTGTTGTGGATGACAAACAGTTAGACAGTGTGAAACCAAGAAGAACATCTCTTTCAAGAAGAGGAAGCATAGATTCCCCAAAATCCTACATATTTAAAGATTCTTTCCAGTTTGATTTAAAGCCCATGGGAAGAAGAACTAGCTCCAGCTCTGATATACCAAAGTCTCCTTTCACACCCACTGAGAAATCCAAGCAAGTTTTTCTTCTTTCTGTACCATCCCTTGACTGTTTACCTATAACACGAAGTAATTCCATGCCTACCACCAGTTACTCAGCAGTACCTCCTAATGTCATACCTCCCTCTCATCCTCTTCGAGGAAGCCAGTCATTTGATGATAAAATTGGCTCTTTATACGATGATGTTTTTGTGTCGGGACCTGCTACTCCACTGAACCAAGGTGGACATCCTCGGACCCTGGTTAGACAGGCAGCAATAGAAGATTCTTCTACTGGTGAAAGCCAAGGTCTTGGGCCAGTGCGCTCTGTAGAAGAAGGTTATCTGGGGTGCAATTTATCAAATGAAACCTTATTGCAAAGGAACAAATCCCTGGCACAGGGATCAAATTTAGAAAAAGCAAAGAAGTCACCTCAGGTGCGAGGAACAATGTTTGAATGTGAAACCTGCAGGAACAGATATAGAAAACTGGAAAATTTTGAAAACCACAAGAAATTTTATTGTTCAGAATTGCATGGACCTAAAACTAAAGCAGCAATCCGAGAGCCTGACCACAAAACTGCTCCAAACAGTACGCAGCCTCAAATTCTACACTACAGAGTCACAACTTCAACTGGTGTCTGGGAGCAGACACCCCAGATAAGGAAAAGGAGGAAAATGAAAAGTGTTGGTGATGATGATGACCCACAGCAAAATGATACAAGCATACCATCAAAGAACACAGAAGGCCAAAGCAAACCAGCAAATTCATCCAGTTTGTCAAAACATAGTGCCACAACCGTGGTAGGATCACAACAACCAAGCAAACTTCTGCTTCAGAATTCCCAAATTCAGCTTGTGGCCCGTGGCACAGATCAGACTACTGAGCCAAAGATGGCTCCACTCATTGAAAAGCAGGCAAGTTCAGCTGTGCAAGAAAAGGTGGAGTTGAAAAGACAAGGGACTGGCATTTCAGTAATACAGCACACAAATTCACTGAGCAGAAATAGCTCATTTGAGAAATCAGATTCATTTGAAAGAGTATCACCAGTTTCTTCTCAAGAGCCCAACAAGGCTGCGAAGCACCGCTCTTTGAATACAGTTGTAATCCAGGAAGACAGGCACTCTCACCTGAGCACTCCCCAGCGTCACCAACCCTTGTCATCAGAACCACCTAGAGGGGAAGTTCAGGGAAGCCAGTTAGTTTCTAAAGAGAGAAGTGCGCCACTTCAGTCGTCAAGACTCGTTCGCCAGCATAACATCCAGGTTCCTGAAATACTTGTCACAGAAGAACCAGACAGAGAGCAAGAAAACCAATGCAGTGACCCGGAAAAGACAGAAAGGTTTAACTGGCCACAACGCAGTGAAACACTGTCAAAATTGCCAACAGAAAAGCTTCCACCAAAGAAGAAGAGAATTCGGTTGGCTGAAATGGAACATTCATCTGCTGAATCAAGCATTGACTCTACGCCTTCCAGAAGCCTAAGTCGGGAAAGTAGCTTGTCTCATGCCTCCAGTTTCTCAACTTCACTTGATAAAGATGAAACTTCAAAGACTGAGAACCCTTCTAAAGCAGAGCCTGTAAGTAAGTCATCAGAATTCCTCATGATTCCTGCTGGCTCACACGCGCTGGCAGTGCCTGGGCCTCATTACCGGGAAATGAGACGTGCTGCCTCAGAGCAAATCAGCTGCACGCAGCCCTCGATGGAGGTTGTGGACTACCGGAGTAAGTCTTTTGACTGCGGAAGCATGTCTCCATCAAAACTTGTCCCACTTGTAGAGGTAGCCACTCCGAAAGTGTCATCTGCAAATGGAGCTGCTGGACATGTGCCCCTGCTAGAAAGGAGGAGGGGGCCATTTGTAAGACAAATATCTTTAAATATTTCTCCAGAAAATCAACAGGCTCAAGTGAAATCATCTTCTTCATTACAGGCAGCTCATGCCGCAGATGTGCCCACAGTGCCATTGCACAGGCTGCAGACCTCTGGCAAATCCTCAATGGAGTTTCCCTCAAGTACTCAGCATTCACAGACTAACTCCAGGCCTCATTCAGCAATTCAAAATTGTAACCCTCTTAGCCTGTCTTCAGCTCAGCAGCCTCTAGATCACATGTTGAGTAATCAAAGTCAGCCATCCTTGTCTCATCAGCCTTCCCAGCCATCCACTAAAACATCAGCCCAAGTGGAACAAGCAAGCATGAACTCACTTTCTTGTCACCCTGATGAAAAAAAGGACTGTTTTGCTCCAAAGTATCAACTTCAAGTTAAAACATTACATATAGGTCAGCCATACTCTTCTAAATTGCTAAAAAATACTTTATCCACTCAGTCTGGTCCGAGTCAAGTTGGGGTGGAGCAGAATGCATCTTCCTTTGAAGTGCAGACAAAACTCGCTGACATGTCTAATCCATACTCTGTGCCTCCTCTAAAGCAAATTGTTCCTAATAACTGCAGCAGTCAGATACATCAGGTTCCTCCTTTTGTGGTTCCCGTCCGTATTCAGAGCAGTATGCCATCCTATGGCTTTGCAACTGTTGCACCCCTGCCTCACATTTTAGTGACCCAGGATCAGGGAAATCAGTCCATCTGCAAAACAAACATTGTGACAGTGCCAACACTTGAAGGCAAAACTCAGCTGCCAAAATCTCACAAAGATCATCAGAGGACTTTGCCAAATTCATTTGAATTTGAAAATTCACCACTGGATAGTGGAACCAGAAATTCACCTTTGTCAAGCTCTTCAAATATCATTCAGAAAGTGCCAGTTAGTGGGCTCTTCCCTCAACCAGAGGTTACAGCTTCAAGTAAACGAATGCTTTCCCCAGCAAACAGTTTAGATATTGCCATGGAAAAACAGCAAAAACGTGTTAAAGATGAGAGTGGAGCTGCTTGCATGACAGATGCTAGATCATTGCATTCACTGAATGTTAGATCTAATGACCCTACTAGTAAGCAAAAGAAACCAGTTCTGGTAAGACAGGTTTGCACCACAGAGCCTCTTGAAAATCACCTCTTGGATCCTGATGTTGTTACACAGCATGAAAAAAGCAGCAAGGCCAATACTTCAGACCTGTCTGACCATCAATCATCTGACACTGGGGTTTCAGAAACTCTAAAGTCACTAGAATCAGAAGACCTTGAGTCTTCCACATCACCCATGTTTTTAGCTAGGAAGCCTGAGTTGTCTCCAGTGAATAGCCAGAGTTCTCTTCTCAAGGCTGTAAGTAGCAGCCAAGAAAGGTCCCCGAGTAACAGTGACGAGAGCACCCACATCAGCAGCCCGGGCCAAGCAAAGCCTGTAGCAACCCTGGCTGTGATGAATGCAGGAGAAGTGCAGAGGTTGTCATTTCCAAGCCTCAAGACCACAACGAATTTTACCTGGTGTTACCTCATGAAGAGAAAACCATTGCATCTGCTGCAAAATGATCAAAAAATCTCCGCCTATTCTACATGGACCATTAGTCCCAACAACCCCAATCCACTCGGTTTGTCAACAAAGGTGGCTCTCTCCCTCCTCAATTCCAAACAAAAAGTTGAAAAACCACTGTACACTCTAGCAAGAACTACGCACCCCAGATCTGATGTATTGGTCTATTCAAGCAAGTGGAAGAACAGCTTGACCAAGGTACTTAAGCTATGTTTGATGTATACTGACCATTTACAGAGAGTTTGCTTTGGAAATCATGCTTCTTCGTATTTTAGAGAATGTAATATGCCTGACACATACACTATATGTTCTTATTTATTCTAATTCTGCTGGATCAAACTGCTAAAAAGATCTTAAGTAATTCAATTAGGAAACCTGATCATAAGGATTTATCATTTTTTTAATGGAAATTAGTTCCTGGGCTTAAATCTGTGTATTGAATGTTTATTGTGGCAGGAATGTGTTTGGCTATTTTTTTTGTCCTGCAAAAGGTTGAACAAAATAAGTCTGATATAAATATTTTTTAAAACATTTCTAAGTTAAAATCATAATTGCATATTTTGCCTTTAAAGTCAGCTAAGGAAATAACAATAAGGGTATTTTCTGCTTCAAAAGAGTGCTCAGCTTGATCAGGTGTCCATGGATACACCATGAAAAGAGTTTTTCATCATCACTGATCATCTAATTGTGAGATAAACAGTTTACCATTTCCAGTTCTTCCACACAGGTTAATCAGTGGTGTGAGACAATCACAAAAATAGCAAGGTTTAAACAAAACTGCCACTGCCATAAAACCACTAACTTCTTGGATTGATACAGCTCCAAAGATAGCATTAAATCTTGTCTCAAGGAGTATAATCCAGGCAAGAGCTGTGACCCACATAAAAATCCACATCATTCCAGAGTCCAAAGTGGCAGAGCAAAATAGTTTCTTGTTATTTCCTTAGCTGTTTTGTGGCTGCACAGATGTGATGAAGGTTTTACTTGCTGCGCAGTTTTGTTATGGACAGGACCAAAGCTGTTTGGTTCAGACTGGATTTGGTGTTCCTTAGTGATTGAACCATCGCTGTGCGTGGGTGAAGGTGGCTCTTAGCCCCGTGTTATGGCAGCAGGTGTCTGTGTCTCTGTAATGGATCCAGTAGTGGATTTTATTGTCCCACCTTCTGGAGCTGTAAGGCTCTCTGAAGCGTGCACCATGATTTCACGCCTATCCTTGCTCTGCATACACCAATGTCTTTGGTGCCAAACACGTTGGAGCTGGCAAAAATGGGGCATCAACGAAACCACAGATCTTCTTTCTCCGTGATCCTTCGGGGCATGGAGATGGTTTGGCAAGGGGGTAAAAGCGACTGTAACTTGTCCTACTGCCATCAGCAAAACATCCCAGGCATTGGGACTCAGGGTCTATTGCCCAGCAGTCACTCTAGAGGAGACATTCCACAGCCTCCAGGAAAGACCCCTGATGTGTAGGTGTTAAGGGACAGAAACTGCTGATGTCAGAGGTCACCCTAGAATGTTTCTGTGTCTGCTAAACGTTTTGCTAAGATACAACGTTGTCAGCGGGGAGAAAAGCAATAGGAAGAGAAACTGTGATAGGAAGAAGTACTTTCAGAATTACAGGGGGAGTTGTGAAGATACACTGAAACCTTTAAGGCCAAAAGGGCAGCAGAGTTAAATCTGGTGCTCCTGAAATCAGTGGGAGGCTTGCTAACCTTTATATTGGAGTTCAAACTTCATCCTGCAGAAAATGCGTACAGGCTGCTGATTTTGTTTTGGTGCTGTAGTTGAATTGAATTGTTGGTTCCATGTTAGTATGCTGCCTTGGTTTAAACTCTTAATGCTTTTTTTTTTAGTCTGCTTCCTCATACATTTAATAAGATGTTGCACATAAATAGTGCTAAATTAAAAAAAAAAGGAAACAAATGTTTAGCTTTTTTCATTGTATATAGTTAAGCGAGGCTTTCTAAGGCAAGTCTCACATCCTTGTGTCATTGGGTCATGTTTATTTTATTTTGGAAGAACAGTCTATCAGAAGAAATTCTGTGATAGCAAAGCAATTGTGTGCTTCTTGAAAAACAGATTTTCTCTACAAACAAATTCTGTTTAGAATACAAATAATGGATGATAATATTTTGGAAAAATATTTTGACAGCATCGTTTTAAAACACTCCAGGAGCGCTTAAATGTTGTAATAGGCAGCTGTCAGGTACATTTACAGTGCTTCTGCCACAAAAGAAACACAGTTACTAATCTTTCTTCAGTCTTTCTTGCTGACACTTTGAATGAAGCACATGAACATGATGGAAATGAAGAGTTTTTAAGCTCTGCTTGGGCTGATTTACAGGCTTTGCTCAGAGCCATTACTAAGGAAAAAAGTGCAGCAAATAGCACCAATTAAATTTTAATTGACACCTCAGATTGTATGAGCAAGGTGTACCATGGCAGAAGTTAAAAATTTCAAAGACCTGATGTGTTTTTCTATCTAATATTTCCAGAGTTTGTCTGCTTTCCCTTCTAATGATTTAGGCAGCAAGATTTCAGCTGTTTTCCAGAATGTTGCTACTACTGCTGCTGTTACAATATACCTCTGTGTTACCAGTCTCCCATTAGACCTGGTAATGGAATTGCTGATGCCTACTTGGAAACTTCCTCACAGAAGCCATATTTTAAAAAAGTAAAAACTGAAATTCCTCAGCTCAGGCCCAGTAATTCCACTGGAATTTTTTTTGTTGGAGTCTGACAATGGAAAACATTGGAGATCATTTTGGAAATCAACATGAAAAAAAAAACAAACACAAAACCAAAAAACCCATAGCACAAATAAACCCAACAAAGAAAATAGCAAATAATTATTTAAAAAAAAACAGTGGTTGATTTCCTGCTTAGATGCTTGGCAAGGTCCTGAGTTCCTTGGGGAGCCATGGTTTGGATTGCAGGTGTTGGGGGTTGTGTTTGCTCAAGTGGTTTGCACATTTTAACCCTGATCTGACAGAGAGCTTTAAGTGCTACCAAAATCCAATTTATGAACAATAATAAAAATGCAGTACTGTTATGTCTCACCTCCTCTCTCACAGCCATAGCCCCTTCCAGACTCATGTGGTATATTCTGCTCGTGGGGCTGTAACTGCTGATCTTCTCACTGAGATAAAGCAACTTGCTGGACTGTTCTGGGTTTGGCCCAGAACTAAACCATGTTTACAGACACCTCGTGCTCCTGCATAACCACTACTAATCACTGTCACAAAAAAAGGCAGTTCTTTCAACAATAGGTACCATGGGAAAGGAAGATACACGTGAACAAAATGCAAACAAAAAGGAACCCTGGGACTTTGTTTGCTCTTTACAATTCACTGCTCAGAGGCAATAGGTGAAGTTGCCACGTTCCAGTGATTCAGAAAACAAACCACAAAATGTTATTGTGAAAGAAGCTCCTGGAATAAGTGCAGCATGTTAAAGTGTAACAGGCAGTTTCACCTGCATGGGAAAGGCTTATTTTATCCCCCTCCTCTTTTTATTTTATTGTTCTGTTTATTACTGCTTTTCATCAGTTTTTCTCACTTGCATTCACTAGTGTTATATCAGGAGCTCTTTCTCAAGCCTCCACATTGATCTTGGCTCTTCTCACTAAGGTGAATCAGTAGTGTGTACAATATTCCAGGGTGATGATTTTTGAGCAAGGATAGGCTGACGAATGGAAAGTTTCTCCTAACTGTGGAAAGCTTTCCTTTCTTGGATGATATGCCACAACAGTCCAGCTCACCATTGGAAAGTAGTTAAATGCAGAAGATTTTTATGTGTAAACTAGTAAAAGTTTAAAGATACTAAAAACATTTTCCCCAAATGGCTGTGTGCCAGTGGGAAAAATGTTTAATAAATATTCTAATCTGAAATTTATAACTTTGATGATTCAGACTACGAGCATGTTTTTTTTCCAAAGGATGTTGTAAAGTATCAGAAGTATATGTTGAACTCTGGTCTCTAGGCAGCCCTAAGAGCAATTTTTTTTCCAGTTTTATACCAATAATTGAGGACAGTGGAGTTAAATTGGAGCAAAATGAGTAAAGTAGAAATGAATCATGGTTCTTGTGTCTATAGGAGTAGAGAGACAAGTTTCTCTTTAGAAACAGAAAGCAGAAGTAATTATAGAGACGAACATTTTACAGCACTGCTTTTTTCCTTTCCTTTCCACCAGCTCATGTGGGGCTTGGGGAGTTTTCAGGTGAGGTACATTAAAGGGTTTCCACACAAGAAACTTGTACCCCTTAGAGACTGGTTGCTCTTTAAAATGAACAGAGGGCCCAAGTCACTTTCATGATCAATTTTAAATTTTTCAGGAAAACCTAAATAGGCTGTTTTTTTCATTGTCAGTGAGCATTTCTGTAGATTTCTGTGACAGAAACTCAGTGTTTATGTTACTCTGATATCAGCATTTTGCACATCCAAGACACTGAAACAATTTCCTAAAGCAGCAAATAACCAGTAAACTAAAGTTCAGCAGGAGAACTAAATAATTTTAACACAGAAGTTGGGCTCTCTTAGATCTGTACATAGATACATGTTTGAAAAAAAAGAACGGGTAGTGGAAGCATCAGAGGTATTTGGTTTCATGACTGTTTTTGCATTGAGTGCTTTTGTAAATATACAACTTATTTCAACAGTTTCATCATAGTTTGGATAACAACATGGGTCTAAGACTCTTTTTCCTTTGTCTTTTCACCTCTTAAAATTAAATCTGGAAAAAAATAATTGGTATGTAGTATTGAAAGATCAGGCACTTAAATATTGCATTATTTCAGCTGCTGGGAATATTTATGTGGTTGGTTTATTGTGTGTATTCTGTATTTTCCACAGCTCTCTTCCTGTTAAGCTACAAATGTCACCTTGTTACTCTTTGTTTGCAGTGAAAACAAAAGCAGTTCATGTGCCAGGTAGTGTATAGGACCTGCAGAATGGCTGAGCTGCAATTTTTGGAGCAGGCTTCAGTTCTGATATTTCTCATCCAGAACATCATCTCCTTTCACCTTGTCTGAGTGCTGTTAATACATGCAGGGTGAAATTTCTTTCTTCCTACACACAGGCAGAGTTGTCATGTGTGCTTTGCTGGAAGTGCTCAGACTTTGGAAGATGCAGCCTCAGTCAATCCAGAGGGATGTATGAGGGCATACAGACTGGGGCAGTGCTTGTGCATGTGCAGCTTCCTGGGGCTTTCAATTGAATAGGAGGATGCTTTTCCCCTGATCTCTGTTCATTCCTTATCATGTGGGAATTAGAAGTGAAGGCAGTGTCTGAGGTTGCATGAAGGACAATGGGCAAGGACCAGGTGCCAGAATGATGTCACCCTTCAATGTATGTAACAACCAGCATAACTGATCAGTCATTTTAAGCCAGCCAGTGAAGTCATTCCTCTTGCCAAGAATTCACGAGCTTACAGCATTAAATTTTATAATGAGTGAAAAACATAAGGCCAGATTTTTTTTTTCTCTCATCATTTTATTCACTTATCAATATGAGCAAATGAGGTAAATGTGCCAGCTACGTGGGTAGAACAGTTTATAAATATAGCAGTAATAATTGCTGCCTAATTGGATCATTCCTTCATTGTTGCCCATTTTATAAATATCCTAGAGTTGGAAGGAGTAGATTTTAATAGGCAAATGTTGAGGGAACTCATCCTCCTTAAAACAAACAAAAAAGAAGTTCCTTGACTAATAATCAGGGAAAATGAAGAAATACAACCTTATTCTGCTAGACAACTGTATGCTTTTTCTTGTAATTTGGTTTGGCAGTAGGAATTTAAGTGGGAAGTCTTCCTTTGGAAGGGTTCTGGAACCGTCCCCCTCCCTTTCCCCCCCCCATTAATAACCTCACCAAATCGGGAATAGTCAGTCTCCAGAGAAAAGAGCTGAAGTTCTTGAAAAATATTAGCACTCAGAGATGCTACCTGTTAATGACCTCCCTAGGCACACCCCTCCTTCCCACCCTTCTCCTCTCGGCTGTGCCGTGGGAGGGCAGCTCCTGCTGGCTGTGCGGCATTGCTGTGTCCTGGAAGAGCAGACAGGTTGGTCCAGCTGCTACTGTTCAGGAAGAACTTCAGTTTGGTTGTACACATCTTTCTCTGAAGGCTATTTGTGAGCTAAAAAGCATCACCTTCATCTTCCCAGAACAAGGAAAAGGAATGTCTTACTTCAAACTCAAAGCATTCCTGGTTTCCCAAAGGGCCATAATTTCTGTATAGATTTAGCAGTCCACAAAGAGGCCATGCACAGTAGAGAAGAAATTTAGCAAAAGATATTTTTTGTTTCAGGTTTCTTAACAGTTTTAAAAACCAATTACTAGAATTGTGGCTTTTATGATGCTTTTATTCACCATAACTTGAATGTTTGAATAATGTATGAAAGACACTGATTTTAATGATAAGCATATCTCATTTTCTTTCAGAGAGCATTAAATAGAAAAAAGTTGACTCCAACTGAATTCAGCAACAAGGAAAACTCTGAATCAAGCACTGAGCATGATAAAGAAAACTCCTTTATCAAAACTGTACCAAGAAGAGTTAAAATATTTGATGGAGGGCAAGTATTGTACTTTGTATACTAGATATCATGGGCAAGATACTTTTTCCTAGATTCTAGACTTTGCAGAGATGTTGCTTCCTGATTGATTTATTTTAAACAATAGTTCCCATATTGTGGTCTGTGGATGTTGGTTTATGTTTCCAAGAAAAATGGAAAGTCATCAGTAGCGTGGAGCCATGAGAGTTATGAGAAGGGGTAATAAAATAAAGAACAGTAGGCAGTGCGATTCATTTTTTTTTCTGGGGAATGAGCATTAATCAGCACTAAAGGCAGCTAGATACAGCCAGAGATGTACGTTCTGTTCCTATGTTTCTCTTACATGATAAATAATACCTATTCTGCAGCAAGGTTGTATAACTGTAGCTGGAGAGGAAATAGTCCAGGGGCTAAGCAGCTGCCTGCAGTGCTGTCTCTGTCTGGCAGCTTGCTGTGGCATACACAGGCCAGAGATCTCTGATTTGAAAAGTGCCATGGAAGTATTTACTGAGAGCCCTCCTCCCTGCACCATGATACTTTAAATCTGTTGCCTGATATAAATAACAATTGCTTTCGCCACAGTGTTGCACTATGTACATCATCTTATAAAACAGATTTTTAAATAGAAAAGTGCCAGTGACGCCTGTCAAATTTTGTAGCACAAATAATGCATATTTGATCAGTCTCGATGGTCAGCTGCAGGGCTTTAGTTACTGGTTCCCAGTTTGAATCTAGTCTAGGCCAGCAGTTAAATCATTACCAGCTGCCCAGGTAAAATACTGCTGTGTTTCTGCTCAGATCCAGACATTTCAAGGACCAGGTCACAAAAGCTAAACACAACATTTGGCGCCCTTGAGTGGAAATATAAAGGGCGTAATTGAATCCGAATTACTTTTTCCATCTAGAGACAGTCCCCATAGGCTGAGTCCAGGGGACATTGATAGGGAATTTTAAAGACTTTCCCATCGTTGTAACTAGTGTTATTCCTTTTCTGAACAAGGCAGAGCCTCTAAGATGCTCTTTTAAAGCTCCCTCATGGTGCTCAAACCTGCTTCCAAGAACTGACTCCTTTAAAAGATATGTTCCTGTGCTGCTAAGAGGAAATTTGAAATCTTTAAATGCTTAGCATCAACAGTACCTTTATTAAAAAAGATTAGCTGCTGCTCCTAAACAAGTCTATGACTAGCCAATGATAAATATAGATATGAATTTAACAAATACATGCGAGAGAGAGCAGAAAAGGAGTGTGATTGGTTTTGTCAGTCATTGATTTTCATCTAATGTGTTATTTTAAAAATTCTGGTAGATGAGGGTTTCTAGCTGGACTCAATTTCCCATTATGACTGATTGTCTTATGGTACTGTTACTAGGTACAAGTCAAACGAAGACTATGTGTATGTGAGAGGGAGAGGGAGAGGGAAATATATCTGTGAGGAATGTGGAATCCGTTGCAAGAAGCCCAGCATGCTGAAGAAGCACATTCGCACACACACCGATGTCCGTCCTTACCACTGCAATTACTGCAACTTTTCCTTCAAAACTAAAGGTAAGGCTACTTTATTGGGTATGTTTATCCCTCTTTTTCTTTCTACTTAAAGTAGAATTCTTCTCACACTTTGCTGTTCATGAGTACAGTTTCCCTCTCTATGGAGCTTTATAGTCCAATGCTTCAAATATTTGCAGTTTCTTATTTCCTGCTTTTCCTTTGTCTTCTGTATATTTATTCATATGATCACATCTTCATATGAGTGAACTGTCTGGCATGGCACAGTGGGTGAGAAATTGGAGTAGAAGAGGGAAATCATGGGAGTATGATGAAAGTTAGGTGAAGATAAGTGAGATGGTTAGCTGCTCTTCCTAGATAGAGATGGGACACAGAATTTTAAGTCACAGTGTCTTTTGGAGGTAGGAGGTGGACTTGTATTGGTACTCAACCAATTGCTCTAAGAAAGAAACTGGCCTCTAATAAATTACTTATTGGTTTGTTTTTTTTATCTTTGAAGGACAAAGGTTCGCTTTCCACTTGACTGTCTAAGACCCAGAGTTGGATATCTACTTTTTAAAGCCTGTTTATACCTTTAGATATTTAAATGCATCCCACTTTATGCAGGCAGTATATTAAACAGTGGTACATCCAGGACTCAAGTGTCAGACAGGAGAAGTTCACAGCCGAAATAATTTCAGAAAAAAAATTCTAAACAGTAAAATTATTCTTGGCTTTGAACATCATTTAGCAACAATCTCCCCCACCCCAGCTGTAACCCCAGGAACATTTGTGTTTTTAGTGGGTTTGAAACTACTCAGCAGTTGGGTGGAAAACTTCCAAGAAATAACCCAGTGCTGCACAAAGTGGGATGAATAGGCTTCAGATGTGTCAAAACTCATCACTGCATCCTGACAGGCTGGGTCATCATACTGCCTTTATGATGAAATGCTGGAGTGCAAACCCAGTAAATTCTCATTATGGTTTTTGCAGAGGAGGGCTGCTGGCCAAGTTCAAGTAATTAAGTTCTGCCCTGTAAAGTTCTCCCTGGTTTCAGTTGTAGCAGATACTTGTATTCACATCCTCTTCTGCATTTGCTGCACCTGGCTCTTGCCATTCCTGCTGGCAGTCAGGTCACACAGTTGGGTGTTTGATGTTTGATAAGCCGCTCTCCATGACAGGACAGCAGCTTCATGAAATGTACAAAAACTGGAAAATTTGCTATTTGTGAGTCAATATATATCCACAACAATTATTTCAACGTTTGAGATGAGTTACCACCTTCATTTCAAAGCAGAAGCAATGTACTCTGTAACCATAGAAGAGTCAGCATTGCACTTTAATTTTTCCTATTTAAATACCTCAAAGAAACATTTTTTGTGAAGTTTATGGCGGGCAGTTACTTCTAGTATCATGCATTTCATAAATACCATCATTTACAGATCTGAGACACTCTTAGCCTTTTCTTGATGATATTTACCGTATTTTGTTTTTAAAGAAGGGGTGAGCATCCTGTGGGGCCTCTCAGCTACACATTCACTTTTGAGATTCAGAACAAGTATGTTCATGCTCTGATTTTGAATAAAATTAACATGTTTGCTTAAGTTGGCATTGAAAATGTTTACACTAAAAATAGAATTCATCAAATACTGGAAGAGCTGCAAGATACAAACTTCAGTTTCAGATGATAGTTCTCTGTCAACATGACTTTGAAGACTGAATCACCCCTTTTTATACTTTGCCATAAACAAAGGAGGGATCTCTTACATCAGTTCAAAATACATCATCATTTAGAATTTCCATCCTCTTCTATTTTATCTCAATGAAAACCCTCCTGAAATGCCAGCAAGCTGGCAGCATTCCAGATGGTCAATGTGCTGCAGCCCTTGATGGCTTGCATTGAGGGACAAGGTTCTAGAACATGTGACATCAAATTATACAGTTGTTATAAATGTACCTGAAGAAGAGATGAATACGTTGAGAATATATTTGTAGACATCTGTGTACTCACAGAGCAGGTAATTTTTTTTTTTTTTTTCCTTAAGGAAATTTAACAAAGCATATGAAGTCAAAGGCACATAGCAAGAAGTGCATGGATTTGGGAGTCTCAGTTGGCTTAATCGATGACCAGGATGGAGAAGAAGAATTTGGTAAGAAAATAAAGTCTTCTTTCTTTACTGAGTTATTGTGTATATTTTGTCATCTCATCTTCTTATCCTTTCTTTTCCAAAGCTTTTTAATTCTTGTACAGGGAAAAGATACAAGATAAAATAAATGTTAAGATAAAAATCTTAACAGCTAGTTCAAGGGAGACAGAAACACTGGAAAAACTTTCCCTGAAAGAAATGACAAGCATATGCTAAGGATAAATTGCTGCTGAATTTTTCACAAAGTGTTATGCAGTTTAACTTTATCACTTTCACAGATAAATATGACAAGATTGAAAATACCAGAAAAGCAGCTGTTTGCCTAGAAAAAATGCAGTCAAGTGTAGTGCTTCTTTGAAAATAGTTGTGCATGACATGGTCCAAGTTTTGGGATGCATATTTCATAAAAACTAAATCACTAACATGCCACACAAATCTCAAATATGTTGCTGAGTGCTTTGCAAGGAGGTTAATCATCTTCCAGCGCAGAATTCTGTCCTCCTTCACAAATAATTGGGATAAATCTGAAGATAGAGCACATACAGAAATTAAAAACATTATTCATCTTGACCTGTTCTGCTTCTTCATTAGTGATAAGAATGTTTTCAGAATTAATATATTTGCTAAAAACTGGAATCCTGCACTTCCCACATCCCAAGAAGATAGAGCTGAAGAGGAGATGAGTCAAAGAGGGCCAAACCAGGTTCATGAGTGACTTGCTGAGCATGATAAGACAGGTGTACCTGCGCCAGAGCCTGTGAGATGGAGAACAGGATTGTGCATTAGGACTGTTTGGAATCTCAGCCTGTCTCAGTGCAGTGATGACATTTTCCCCTTCCTCACATTCCTCTGTGGGGAGATGAGTTGTGTTGCCTTGCCTTGGTGGATTTCTCTCCCTCCAGTGGAATAGTTTATTGGATTTTGGATGCAGCTCGGAGAAAAGAAAGCAGTAGGGGTCTTTATTTAAACTGTAGGGGAAAAGAAAGATGAATACACTTGCTTCCATATGACAACCACTGGCAGAATAAACGAATCATCTTGAATCTAATTCTAAATAATGCTGGGAATATGACTCAGCTGCTGTGATTCAGTAGTGCACTAGGTAGAAAGAAACCTGCGTTTTTTCCTTTTTTGGCCTTCTTCAATATATTCCTTTTTCATAAGCAAAAAATATATCTCTTCACAATTTAAGGTACTAGATAAATAACACAGAAAATAAGCAGCAGGACAAATTACTGTCTTTTTCCTACAGAGGAACAACTTTTATTGATATTTTTTAGTCTTCACATGACAGAAAAATTGTCACTTTTTTAAGCAATGTTCTGTAGCATTTGAAATTTTCGTGAGTTTCATAAACTACTGGTGAACAGATATTTCCATTTACTAGGGACTGAAAACATTTTCTTGATTGATAAATGGATATTCCTAATTGCATGCATTAAAAGTTGCATTTGTGGTTATAATGCAATGGGAAAAGTTTCAAATGCTAGCTGAATTTTCAGTAACATGCGGTCAAAGGAAGCCGCTTCAAACATTTGTTGGAAGAATGCTTTCCTTTCACTTCAAGACTATTAGATCAAGAAAGAGAGATGCTTTCCCTTTTTACATATCATGTGCAGGCATGTTTGACCATAATATAAATATATTACATATTCCCTGAAATATGTTCTTGCTCAGCAAAGTAATTACTTAATAAATTAAATACTCTATTTCGGAAAAAATAGCACAGACATTCTGCAGGATTTGCTACATAATGCTTGAAATTCTTCATGGAATTTATTTTGTGGCTACAATGCCTATTGTTTTTTCCCAAAATAGAAGATGTAGCACTTCTTTCTTTAACTGGAGCCCCAAACCAAAAAACAACTTGGTGATAAAACCACAAGTATCTGGCTTAGGTACCCGTAACAAAACCAGCAGTGCAGCACAAAGTTCAGCACTGGACTATCCAAGAATCAGGGTAATGAAACCCCTGATAAAGGTGCATTTGCTGCAGCCAAACCAGTCCGTCCTCTCCAGTTGCTGCAGAGCACAGAGCATTTACAATTATCCACAGAAATTCAGCAAGCAACCCCACACTTCAAAAAAGTGATTTCATCTATCTGCTCACCTGGCCAGCCATGAACGTTTTTCTCATGACAATTCAGAATCTTTCTTGTCAGCCTGTTTTTAAGGCAGAATCAGGAGGCAAAAAAAAGTGTGATGCATTTGCTTACGTGTTTTTTTAAGTGTGCTTCAGTTGCCCTCTCTGAAATCCTGAACATGCTAATTTTAGGCAGCATTTGCATCAGCTTCAACCACCTCTTTGGCTGCCCTTTTCCCAGGGCAGAGCAGCAGAGCTCACACTGGGGCCAGCACCCCTTGTGCCAGGTCTGGGCTCCAGGGACAGCCCTGGCAGCAGCAAAGGACAGTGTGACGGGCCGTGGGTATTGAGCTGCGCTTGCGGTGTTACACCTTTGGCCTTTCCACACCTCCTCCTTCTTCCATGCATTGCTGGCACAGTTGTGCCACACATCCTTGAGATATTTTAAAAACCAACGTCTTCAAATGATTAAATTTTGGGGTTTGATTGTTTCAAATGTTCTGTCTCTTGGAGAGTGGTCTGTCTACTCCCATCGTTTTCCTCAGCTGGAAGGCAACGTGAGAAGCAGTAGAGAAAGGTGCAGAAAATCTGATAAGAAGTAATTATAACCTCAGAAAAAAAAAACTTCTTCCTGAAGACTGTGTGAAATTGGCCTGTTTCCTGACCTGTGGAATGTCTGTCTGTCTATCTGTCTGTCTCCACCTAATTCATTATCTGAACATTTGGAATACTGATTATTCTTGTGGTAATAGAAATGTACACACCTTTGCTTAAAATAACTAAGCCATATATCTTCCACTAGAATTCCACTTTGAATTAGAGAATTTACCCAGAAATTTAAGAAAGCCATCAACCTTTTGTTTATGAAGGAATTTGCTGGTTCCAGTCTTTTATAGTTTTTTTTTAAGGGCTGGGTAATCACAGTTATCTGGCTATACAATTTTTTAGGTTCATATGAGAAGCCAGCTGTGACCAGCAGGAGTACAATTTAAGTGAGTGCAAACTAAACCAGAAGTGCAAACTTGTGCACAGTCCTGAGCACAGGCACACACACGCACACACACACACACAGAGTCTGTTTTTTCAGTAATCTGAGTAGCTGAAATTTTGTTGTGCTGTGGTGTCTTGGGAAAAAAGAAAGATGCTCTCTAGCTGTCTGAGACTGTATGTGATCAGAGCTTTTAACATAGCATTCTTTGTATTTGGACTTGTCATCATTTGGGTATTAGTAAATACTTTCTGGCCTGGGTTTTTGTATTGAAAACTATTCCCTCATCCATTTATCTTTCATCTTCTGCTCTGTGGAATGTTCTTGTCACCAAAATACAGGGTTACAATGTGAGGAATGTTAATATCTGAATTAAATTGTCAGAGGAGGTGAACTGTTTAGTGTGACAGACTGCAACTGGGGATATCCTCTTTGGCCCTGCTCACACAACATTTTGCTACCCAGTCTTAAAAACAGCAATAATTTGTGTTCAAATTAAAACAGTTAAAAACTTCAAACTTGTCATAAGCTAATGTATGAATGGTATGGTATGTCTGAGTAAACTTGCACAGGAGAATTCCTTAAAAATGAAATCACTAGATGGGGTTTCTGCGCAGAAATTCTATCCCAAAATATTCATTACTCTACCAGTAAAAAGTCCTTATTGTAAGTTTCAGATACGTATTTATAGGTATCTGCACACACATTAAAAAAATACTTTAATTTTCTGCAGTATTATTACCATAATTCTGAGTTAATTAGCTATATGCTACTTACAGTAGATTTTAAGTGAGTTCCAATGGCTTTTTGTTAGCTTATTAATGACTCAGTCTGTGTCTTTCTTCACTGATTCTGCATTTAAGAAATGAAAATAAATGAAAATCCTTGCAATAATATCCTCCTTTTACAAAGAGAATGGACAGCTGGTTCTGCATAATTTACAATAATTATTTTTCACTTTTTTTGTTAATATCAGTGTCTGTTCTTCAACTAGATATACGTTAGGCTTGCTGAAGCCCTACACCCGCAGCCAGACTACCTAGTGCTAAGTTTGATTTACAATATACAAGTTACTTAAGAAGGTTTAGGTGTAAATAATCTCTTTAAGCAGAAGTTGCACTTACTTTTGGTATAGTTTCACTTCATTACTTTCTGTGGACAGTGGAATGAAAGTCAAAAGCGCACAGACTTTCTTCTTGTTTCAGAGGAGCCCTGGTGATCACCAGTCTGAATTTAACCCAGTAGATGTCACTGTGAGTCCTGTTAGAGGGTGATGAGCAGTGGACAGTAGCTGAAGCAAGACTGAAATCAGGTCATTGAAGCCTGTGAACAGGCTTAGAATGACAGGAGGACAGCAGGGTTGGGTACAGATGCTGGCATTGTTTAACTGTATCTTGTTCACCCCTCTTTAAATGTGTGTGAATAGTTGTGGAGTGGTCTATTCCAAGTCTACTTGAACGGGTGAAAGGCAAGGCTAAGTTGTAATTGTTTAGAAGAATGATGTGAGTTCATGACATACAGATGTCTCCTTTGATTTATGATCATATAATGACATGTTGAAAATTACTGCCTTTCTTGCCATAGTCTACATTTTTTCTTGAGTTTGATGAAGAATATACAGAATATAGAATGGATGCTTTATTTTTAAATGCTTTTATGTAAATGCCAATCCATAACTGAAGATACTTCCAGAGCTTGAGACAACACTACTTTGTATTACTCAGGTGCTAGAAGTCTATAAATGTAATAAATTTAGATTTAGATGCTAATAGTGAATAGATATTTAGGAAACAATGTCTTTAATCTGCATAAGTAGAGACAATGGCAGTCCTGTAATTATCTACGTAGCTGTAGATTTCCTTAGGAATCTGTAAAATTGAGCAGTCCAGACTTTTGTTTTCAAACCATTCTTGTCTTACCACTGAAAGAATAAAAATGAACATTTTGCTCTTATGTGGCAATCTACTTAAATATTATAAAGTTATAACTAAATATGACTAAGTTATAACCTTTTGAACTTTATCATTGGATTTGGTACAGAAATTGCTGAACCTGTAGCAGGTCCTCAGTAAGTCAGGTCATGCAGCAGTGATACTGCAATTAAAATTAAAAGCTGTAAGTTGAGTTTCTGAAGAACCTTTGTTTTAGTACTTTGCATATGATGATAATTAAATGGCTATTGTTAAAATCATGTACAGCAAGGATTCCTATAGGAAAAACTTCAAAGTACATATGGAGACATATTTCAATTATCTAATTCATAGTATCGCAGCTGGAAATAGCAGTATGTGGACTTACTAGCCCCAGGCACTTCACAAACGAACATATTAGGATGCTGGTAATTCCAGCTATTGCTATTGTGTTAAAGAACTTGGAGTGTTTTCTTTTCTGCTATGGGGTGAAATGTGACCATGACAGAGCCTTGTCCAACAAGCTCAATACCAACACCACAAACAGTACAGAGCTGACCAGTTGAGGACTGACAGCAAAATAAATTAAGGACTAGGGTATTTTTGCCTATCGTTGTATACACTTCAATACATAGGATAAAAAATTCAGTTTTCTTAAAAATAATTGTAACTGGCATGTGAACAAAATCCCCAGTCAAAAGTTTTGTCCGTGTTTCTATTAAGCCTTTATTTCCAGCTGTTCCTAATTTCTGCAGAGTTCAGGTCTGTAAAAATCACTTACTCTTGTGAAGTCCAGGAAGAAGAAAGAGTCTTTCTAAGGATTTAAAAGAAAAGATGGCAGGAGTTGACAGAGGATGAAAGGCATCACCTACTCTTCCAGAAAGACTCTTTGTACAAAATTGAGGCTGTCTTGAACAGTTTGTCTGTTAAAATGGTGAGAGTTGAGTTACAAATTCGAAAGAGAATTAGCTTTCATAAGCCTTCACTTAATAGTGTGAAACTTTTTTCCTGTTTTCTTTTTTAAAAAAGAAACTGTGAACTTTCATGCCAAAAGCCATTTCTCCATATGTTAGAAGTCTTTAAATTTATGATACATCCTTCATTTGAAAATACCATACACCATTTTACAACCTCATACAAAGTTAAACTCAGAAGTAATTTTGTTCCCTCTGGAAGCTGAGTCAGTTCCAGTTATATGTATGTTTATATATATATATATATATGAGCTGCATAAGCATATGGTTATAATTGTGCATAGTTCAAGATAGGAAGCGAAGAATTAATTTTTCCCTAATTAAAACTGCCAGGGAACTTTAGTAGGCAGTGTACAATTACCAGAATGGATTGGGGCCAATACTACTTAGTTAAAAAGTCACTGCTTGGAAGAGAATCTTCCTCCACAAGGAGTGGTCACAGCCTCAGCCCGATGCCTCCTTCAAAGGAGACCCATAACTCTGCCTGGGTCTTCTACTGCTTAAACTCCGGTATCGAGTCCTCTTGTAACTCCACAGTGATGCTTAGTGGGATCACTGATTGGAAAAGCCTGTGCCCCTCTTGTTTCTGCAAACGTGCATGCAGCCAGAGCAGAGCATTCCTTTGCGCCTTGCCAGAACAAGCAAGTCAGGAATCTTTATTTTTTCTCATCTGATGTTGCAAAGCAGTGTGGGAGTAAGGGAACCACATTCATCGCTGTCACCTCGCCTACACTGTAGGCTCTGACTCCAGGTAATAACCACACTCAAATAGAAGCTGGCAAATGCACAAAAGGTGGAGGTAAACAGGCAAACAATAGAGGGAAATGATATCCCATGGAGTCCTACATGTAAGGAATGTGTGTTCCACACGCAGTTTCCCTTTCTCTTTCTATGACTGTTGTAGAAACCTGGGATGTATGCAGAAAATTCCTACATAAGCAGTGTTTGCTGGTAAATCCAGTAGCATTTTTAAATGTTGATTTGAAAGAAGATAGTTTCTTCTACATCATTGTTTGCACATATGTTTTCCTTGCTTTACAAATGCAATAAGTCAGTCTAATCACTCCTGCCAGTAGAAACAGTCATTTATGATTGACATCAGCTTTCATAGAAAATGTGATTCTTGTGGAGAGAGGGAGAAAAAAAGACAAGTATCATAGAGAATAGTTATGTGGCATTGGTAAAGAGACTGAATTTAAGAGGGAATCCAGAGTGAATTTCAAGACTTTGCAATGCCCCCTGCATTATTTAGAGTTCCAGGAAACCTGTGGGTCACTCTTTAGATGTGACACATGGAGAAGTCTTCAATATCTGTTACAGAGGCATTGAGGGAATCACAGAGTATTCTGAGTTGAAGTGACCCACAAGGACCACTGAAGTCCAGCTCTTAACCCTGCATAGCACCATCCCCAAGTGTAACACCATGTGTCCAAGGGCACTGTCCAAATGCTTCTTGAGCTCTCTCTGGTTTGGTGCTGTGACCACTTCCCTGGGGAGCCCGTTTCAGTGCCCAACCACCCTGTAGATGAAGAACTTTCTTCTAATATCCAACCTAAACCTCCCCTGCCATGGCTTCAGGCCATTCCCTTGGGTCCTGTCATTGATCACCACAGGAAAGAGATCAGTGTCTGCCGCTCTTCTTCCCCTCACAAGGAAGTAGTAACTGCAGTGAGGTCTCCCCTCAGTCTTCTCCAGGCTGAACAGACCAAGTGACCTCAGTCTCTCCTTGTAAGGCTTCCCCTCAAGGATCTTCACCGTCTTTGCAGTCCTCCTCTGGACACTCTCAATAGCTTAATATATTTCTTATATTGTGCCTCCCAAAATTGTCCCCAGCACTGGAGGTGAGGCTGCCCCAGCTCAGAGCAGAGCAGTACAATCCCCTCCCTTGCCTGGCTGGCCATGCTGTGCCTGATGCCCCCCAGGACAGGGTTGGCCCTCCTGGCTGCCAGGGCACTGCTGGCTCATGTTCAACTTGCCACTGACCAGGACCCCCAGGTCCCTTTCCATGGGGATTCTCTCATTCCCCAGTCTGTGCCTGCATCCAGGGCTGCCCTGTCCCAGGTGCAGAATCCAGCACTTTCCCTTGTTGAATTTCATACAGTTAGGTATTGCCCATCTCTCTGATTTGTCAAAGTCTCTCTGCAGGGCCTCTGCTTTGAGGGAGTCAACAGCTCCTCTCAGTTTTTTATTATCTGTATCATTTGTTCAGTGTCCCTTCCAGTCCTGCATCCAAGTCATTTATGAAGGTGTTGAAGAGCACAGGGCCGAGGATGGGGCCCTGTGGAACCCCACTAGTGACAGGTCACCACACTGATGTCACCCCATTCACTGCAGCCCTTTGTGCCCAACCCGTGAGCCATTTGTTCACCCATCACATGAAGTGCTGTTGTTCCAGAAGGATCCTGTGAGAGACAGTATCAGAATCTTTACTGAAATCCAGAAAGGTTACATCCACTGGCTCCCCTTGGTAACTGTGGGTTACCTTGCCACACAAGGAAATCAGGTTTGACAAGCAGGACGTTCCCCTCATGAAGCTCTGCTGGCTGTGACCAATGGCTGTGTTGTCCTCCTGATGTTTTTCAATACTTCCCAGGATAATCCTCTCCATAACTTTACCAGGGACAGAAATGAGAATGACTATCTGTAGTTTCTGGGTCCTCTTTCTTATCCTTCTTGAAAATTAGGACAACATTAGCCAGCTTCAGTCAGCTAGGACCTCTCCAGGTTCCCAAGACTGCTCAAAAATCATTGAGAGAGGCATCAGCAGCTCTTTAAGTATTCTCAGATGAATCCCATCAGACCCCATACACTTTAGGCATCCAGCTGGAGCAGCAGTTCCCACACAACTTCAGAGTCAGCTGGGAGTTCATCATTCTCACAGGCATGGTCCTCTAGCTCAGGGCACTGGGACCCTCCTAGCTTGTAACTGGTATTGAAGGCAGAGATAGTTATTTCCATTCAGAAATCAAACATACGTAGATGCTCTAACATTTTAGATATGCTTGCTTTGAAAGTTACTGAAAAAGCACTGTTTATATGAAGAATAGAAATGACAGAATTATAGAGAAAAAAATGCCAAAAACATTTAGTCAGTCCACATGTTACTGTTAATAATATCTTAACAATTGTACTTGTCATAATTTTGGAATGGAAGTTAATGAATTAATTTTTCCACTAAAATGTATTTTCTATTTTGAACAGCTTTCTCTGTGGATGAGAATTATAAATTAAAACTATTTCAAATTCTGATAAATATTTTTTTTACGATCATTCCAATGACCTGGAAGATTTGGGGTATTTTTAATAGCATGTCTGACATGTTCACATCTGCTGTATAAATGTAGGAAATCTAGCTTCCATATTTAGCTAATGTACAAATTATTGTGGAGGCAAAGAGACGGAAAGTCATTACAGAGGGATTTTTTTCAAAGAAACTAATAGTTCCTAATTACATTGCTCATTTGAAACCATAAAGGCTTATAATGGTGGGTAGCTTACTGAAAGGTAGCTCAGTTAAACCCATTTATTTTACCTGGAGTTCAAAATATTTGTTTGGGTTTTGGTAACTTAGCAGCCTAAAGTATAGGCAATATATTCAAATTCTTTCAAGGGTCTGATTTTTTTCAGAATTGTTCATTTTGATGGTAAGTTGCAGTGTAGATTTCCCTAGAACAGTATCTCTGAGATTTTATCTAACCAGACATCTTTGGTTTTACAGAGCCAAATGATTTTTATGCTGATATGTTTTTTTGGACAGCTCAAGAGACAGACCTTTAATCAAATACAAAATATTAATGTATTCAAAGCATTTTGTCTTTTATAGAATATGATTCCAGACAGTCTGGCTTGAAATCAAACAGAGCAGATGGGATTTTCTGTCACTTTACTAAAGATGACTCTTTCTTTCCAAGTTAAGATACAAAAGAAGGTGAAAAGCTACAGTAGAGTTGTATTTTGTAGAGAAATATACCCCTAGACGGAGGTTTGGCTTTAAGACTTGAAGTCAGGAGGGCTTCTTTATACACGCAGAAATTCATCGGTAAGAGGTAATTTTTGATACGATTAATGCTTTCTTGGCTCCTAGGACATCTTGGGTAATTTTTTAATAAACCTTTCAAAACATTAGTGAAGTGAAGAAATCTAGTAAGGTCTAATTTTAGTCTCTTTTGCCTGTTAACGAGACAGATTCTTGACTTACAGCCTCCAGTCTTTCTGTTTGCATCCTTCAAAAACCTTTGCAGCCATGATTCATATTAGGTACAAGGACACCCACTTATGAGTCAGAACCAGCCGAAGTATATCCCACTGCTAAGGCTGACAGACCAGCCCCACATGTCAGCACTGAGAACCTCATGAACTGGGAATCTTCTCACTGCTCCCCGAGCAGAAGAGTGAAGGGTGACTTTGAGCAAATGGTTACAAACAGCATGAAGGAAAACAGCAAATCCAGAAGGTTAAAAACAACATAGAAACAGAAGATGAAAGACTACGTAGCTATATAGTTAAATGTGTAAGCTGGAAAATAAAAAACAAATTTAATTCTTCCCTGTTGCTTTGATGCAGTGGGGTGTGAGTGGAAAATACGTGTGCCATGTGGTTTTTTTTGTGTTTTAGTTGTTCTCTCCTGCTTCCTTCCCAGTCAATCTGGGGCCTTCATTATCTTAACTTCTGCTTCTACTTTTGCAGGTGAGAAGCAAAGATTTGGCTATGACCGGTCAGGCTATGACGTGGAGGAGTCTGATGGTGGCGATGAAGATGAAAACGACAACGAGGACGATGATGAAGACAGCCAGGCTGAGTCAGTGCTATCCACAACGCCCTCGGTGACGGCCAGCCCCCAGCACCACCCCTCTCGCCACGGCCTGCAGGATGCCGCCAGCACCGACGACGACATCAGGCTGCCAGACTGCTTCACTGGCGCTCACACGGACTCCATGGATGGTCTCCCAAAAGCACTGCTGACCAAGATGACCGTCCTTAGCACAGTGCAGTCGGTCAGCAGGACCTCCCAGTTGCCAGCAGAGTCCATCCATCAGGAAACACACGAGGACAAAGCCCAGGAGAGAGGAGTGGGTCCCTGTGGTGCGGATGCGGCGCTGACGGACATGGCGCCTTCATCTCCAGGTCGCCAGATGTCTGTGGATTACCCTGATCCAGATACAGCCTTGGGCCACTCCTTAATAACAACTGCAGCTCTTACAAAGGTAGGAGTGTCTAAAATCAGAGAGAGAGTGGGCTTACCTCTAAAAAGATCTTTTTGAAGACTTTTCAAAGACCAAAATGTTGGTCTTCCCCTTCATTCTTAGAATTCTTGGTGATGAGTCTTTCAGGAGAGTTAAAATTAATCCAAGCACCAATATGTAGGATTCTAGATGTTGTAGGAACATTGTTTTTCAAATCCATTCAATTGTATTCTTCCTGAAAGGTTTAATTGTAATATGTTCATTTCAGCAGATGTTTGGAGCTGGATTAGCTCGATTATATTACAAATTAGAAGGCAATAACAAATACGTGGAGTGAACATATGATGGTGGTTATGAAGTTTTCAGGGGAAAGTGATAGAATTCAGCAATCGTTTCACTCTGAAATACAATTATACAATCATTGGTAAATCATTGGTAATTCCAAAGGGAAATTAATAAGGCAAAGTTTTTTGCCTTATCACTGAAAAAAAATGGTGCAATTGTTTATCTATTCTCCAAATGTGCTTAATAGTAGAATTAGAAAATGCACCAGATGTTCCAAGAAACTAGGAGATTGCCCTTGCACGATAACAAAAGGAGAGATGAACACAGGACCGAGACCTGAGTTCCCAGTGCTCTCAGCTTTTCTCCAAGCTGAAAGAAGATTTTAATCAGAAAAGGATGGATTTTGCCCATGCTAATGTTAGACACGCAACTTTTCAAAGCAGTGTGCAGAAAGATGAGGTCGGTCTGTGTGCAGGTCTGTGGGAGCATTCAGTAATTTTGGCAACTTTTTTTTAAACTGTGCGCATGAAATCACAGAGGGAAGTGGCAGGCACTGAGCCTTTTTCAATTCAGCAGTGGCTCTAATGGACTGTGATGGGGACAGTACAAGTCACTTACCAGACTGACCCTAAAGAAATCTGTTGAAAGTTTTGAATTCTTGCTACAGACCACGAGGGCATTTGAGCTTTTCAGAGTAATGCTCAGAAAAATGAGATGCAAAACAGTTTAATTAAAGGGGTAGTCAAAGCACTGCTTTCTCCGAGATGAATGCAATATTTAGAAATTTCTTATAGAACCATATAATCATTTAGGTTGGAAAAAAATCTTGAGATCATTGAGTCCAAGCCTAACCCTAACTGCGTGCAGTTATTGAAAAAAAGTAGCAAAAAATTTTCAAAACCATAAAAATTAAGATTTCAATCATTTTGAGTACTTAGTGGCTTGGTTTTTCTTTGAAAATTTACACTACTGGATTTACTTACACAGTTTAAGATAGCAAACTTATGACATGGAGAAACAGGAAAAATTATTGCTGTATTGTATTGTTTCACGCAGGTTCATCCCTGCTTGTGAGTTCATGTGGCAAGTGTAAATTGGAGCAAGTTTGTAGTGTGACAGAGAATAAAATTAAGTAGTCTCTGATCACTGTGTATGCCTGCTGTAAAATGGGTAGGGTCCTAGTATTTGGAGTTTATGTTCCATTGTTGCCAAGTTTACTCCCTTGTTACTCCATTGTTAACCAAGTTTACTCCCTCATTAAACAGAACTACTGAAGCCTCAAGTAAATATTCATGTAATTAAAAATGTTTAACAGTGTTCATTTATATTACTCTAATAATTGTCTACATAAATATATAAAAAAAAAAAAAAAGAAGGCATGTAAGTAATACGAGGAAGCAATTCCTTTCCAGATTTTCTTTTCCTTTCCAAGACCATAAGAAGCATCAGCCTTGTATCTCCAGTGGTTAACATACAGTCTGTTCCTTTGTGAATGGCTATGGATCCTGGTTCTTGCAATTGAGAAAAGGAGTCTACATAGCTCAGGAAGGCTGTTGTAGGTTCCTTCGAAAGCATCCATACCATTTTATCAGGATCTCTTGTCAGGTGTCAGTTCTGAGAAAGATGTTGGCTTCTTTCTCACACCTATCTTCTCATTTAGACAGGTCAGCACTGCATAGCCAGTTAATCATATTCTCCCTTTGTCAATACATTTTCTACCAGCAGATTTCAAAAGCATTTCTCTCTGATTTTGAGTTTTTTGCCTGCTCTGGAGAGTTTTTGAGAGCTAGGACTGTGACAACTAAGTAAGATTGTACCAGTGTGTGTGCGTGTGAGATGAACGTGCTGAAAACGAAAAGATAACCATGAGATTGCGATTGCACTTTCAGACTAGTTTTAGGAGGTTCTGGGACAGGTTTCAAGCCTTGATCAGTAACATGCTATAGGAGAAGAAAAGGGAGGATAAAAACAGCATTATAAATCCAGGTGTGTGCACCAAATAAATCACAGTGTGCTGAGGCAGCAATGGGATGTCGGTCCCACATCTCACTCCAGTATCAATCCACCACCTCCACCTCTGCAGGAGCTGTAGCTGTCAGCCATCTCTTGTCAGTTGTGAACCCTGTCTGCCACATCCAAACATGATGACAAATGTGCCGCAATGCTGCCTCTGCCTGCCAGAGGCTGTAATGCCTTCATTGTGCATCAAAACTAGTGCATCAAAAATGGCAGCTTATGCTTATTTAACCTTCTTGCCTGGGGTGAATATCACATTAAACAGTTCTCCAAAACCTTCTCACTGCTTAAAACACACATGCAAAAGATATTCAGCAATGTTTAGAGCACTAGAGTTTGAGAAAACTTAAGCAAGGGCAATTAGGGGAGGAAAATGCAATTAGTGGGTGAGGAAGGAGGTGGAAAAAGAAAGGAAGGAAATCAGTCCATTGTTTAACCTGAGCACTATATGCTAAGAACCATTTTGTTGTTTTTCTTTCTTAAAAGGGGGCATGGGAAGCGCTCCCAGCTCCCTTGTGTTTTCATGCCACATTAATACGCCTGTGTTGTTCTCTCCCAGGGCACGCTGTCCAGCAGCTCCCTGTCCTCTCCAGCAGACCACAGCATGCCGACGACAGCGCCGTCACCCTACACCGAAATTCCGGAGGAGAAGCCGGCTGCCGAGCAGAGAGCTCCCCAGACTCACCTCTTCAGCCACCTGCCCCTGCACTCGCAGCGGCAAGCCAAGGCTCCCTACGGCATGGTGCCGGTCGGGGGCATCCAGGTGGTCCCTGCCGGCCTGGCCACCTACTCCACCTTTGTTCCCATCCAGGCGGGGCCGGTGCAGCTCACTATCCCAGCCGTGAGCGTGATTCACAGAACTACCAGCGCCCTCGGCGAGACGGGCGGCGCGGCCGCCGGCACCACCGCGAATCCCGTGGGAGTCGCCGAGGTCAACAGCGTGGTGCCGTGCATTCCCATCGGCCAGGTGAGCGTGCCGGGCATTCAGGGGCTCGGCGCACCCAACCTGCAGCCTCTGCCGCCGCTGGGCATGGAGACAGTGAACATCCTGGGCCTGGCAAACACCAACATCACCCCGCAGATGCGCCCCCCGGGAATCACCCTCAACGCCGTGGGCCTCCAGGTGCTGACGGCGGGCGCGGCCCCGCAGGGCACCCCCAGCCCGCAGGGACACCTTCCCGGCCTGCAGATCCTGAACATCGCCCTGCCGACCCTCATCCCCTCCGTCAGCCCCGCCGGCGCGGAGGGGCACGCAGCCTCCGAGGCACCCACCGCAGCCTCCAAAGCCGGCGAGGCCCAGCTGGAGCCAGCTCCTGTCAGCTTCCCGGCGGCCGAGGCCGGCCAGGCCGGCCGGGATGCTTCTCCTCAGGTGGCGGCTGGCGGCCAGCGGTACGGCGGGAAGAGCCATCCCGAGCCCACCCCGCTGACCAAGCCCATTGGTCCCGGGAAAGCCGATCCTGAAAAGACTGACCTCGCGAACCCCAGCAAGCCAAAGCGTGACCTCCCTGCCCTCCAGGTGAAGAGGGCTGCCCTGGCAGAGCCTCGCTCCAAGGTGAATCCCAACACGTTAACCAAGTCCCCCATCCACCGGACTGTCACCCCGGACAGACAGGTACCCAGGCCAGCCCCGCCCCAGCGGCAAAACACGGTGCAGTTTAGCGATGGCAGCAGTGACGATGAGGATAGACTTGTAATAGCAACCTAGTTTTTGTTTTCCATTGTGTTTTTATTTTTAGGGTTTTTTTGGGTTTTTTTTATAACACTTGCAGGTTTCTTTGCAAACCTTCCTTTCCTTGAAGCACATTTTTCTGACACAAACCCATTACTAATCTTCGTGCAATCATGAACTCTTGACCAATAATTGTTGTTTCTTGTCAGCTCCAGCCATTTTTGTACATGTTGTATAGACGATTGTGCCTTTTTGGAGTTTTATGTTTAGAAACCTGTACAGAATGTTGAATATATATATATAAAATATATATATATAAAATATGTATATTAAAACCAGGTAGTTGCTTGTGTTTAGTAAGTAAACATCCTATGTCAGATAAATAAAGGATTAAATTATATGTTGCACTGTTAAATGTAAATTTTTATGGCTGTGGGACAAAGTTTCTGTGTACAGATCTAGTATGTAAAACTCCATATTTATTGTATCCATATTAGTCTTGGAAAAGGGTCTGTCCATCTTTCTTGTGTAAGACGGTAGCTTTACACTTCAAAGAGAAATACAGTATCTGTGTTACAAAATATTACAGTAAAATTTTGTTTACTGACTTTACCATTGCTTATGTTGTGCCTTCTTAATGCAGCCTGGTAGCTAGAGAGGTGCTTGACTCGTTCCTTTCAGTGCCCTTCCAGCTGGTTCAGCTTGAAAGCATCTGGTGATGGCAAAAGCACCTGTGGTTTCACCTGCCATGGGAGAGAGAGTTAACTCCTCAGGCTTTACTTGGAGTAAAATCTTCCACAAAACATCTGGCAATTGCAGAGTGGGGAGGGAGCCCCTCAGCTTTCCGTAGAGCGAGCATCCATCCACCTCGTGTTTTATTCCTAACTGAAATTTGAAGACTTGCCTGAGGGAAAATGGCAAAAGGGTCAAGGTGAAATATTTTTTTATTTGTAATCTTGAACTATAAAACCACTTTTTATTGACATTAAAATGTTGTTACACAAGAAAGGAATAATTCTTTGTGTGTTAATTACACAATCTGCCATACAGCTGGTGAAAATGCCATTGCTGTAATGAGGATTTGGCATTACTGATTACCATCAACCTCTTACGGGACTGCATTTCAGGAGATCTTCATTTACAGGTAGACAAAGCCATTTTCTCCCTAAATACAACTTTTGTCTTATTCCTGCAGGGAAAGAAGAAGGGACTAGAGGTTGTACACATACAGTTAATGTGCCATTTTAACCACAAACGTGTCAAACAAAACATGGATGGATCCCGGAATAATGAAATTTAACACTCCTCAGTTTGTGTGTAGGGAAAACAATGTAAAATTATCACTGAATTGTTGAGGAGTTCCAGCTATGGCAGGAGACTTGTCTGACAAGTTACAGGGCTACACATTCTGAGAAGTCTCAGACTGACTTGGGATTCATGCTGTAATTTTTAAGTAGCGTTGGTTTCCTTCTGTGTCCTTTTATCATATTGTTACATAAGTTTTTATAACCCCTTTAATAGGCAAATTCCAGTAGGAAACTGGAAGGTGTAAATTAAAAGCATTATCACATTTATGGAATTAACAAGGATTAGCACATGTAAAACAACTGGAAGAAAAGAATGGGAAGCAAATCTGGAAAAAAAAAGGGAATGAACCTGAATGTGAGCTGGGCTGCATTGTTCACAGATTAACTCCTGTTTCCATCTCAAGGAAGTAATTCATTCCTTGCACTGCTCATACTCAAAAGCAGCACTATCCTAGATCCATTTTTTACTTTACCCTGGCTTTTATACAGTACTCTCACATTGTACTCATTACATTATTCCGTTACGGCGTGTTGTAAAACTGTAGGCGATGTTGAATGAGCTTTATTAACTTCCAGAAAGAGCACTTCAGTACCAGAAAGCCATTTCTATTACTCCTGATTATCAGGCAATTGTACTAATCTAGCAATTAGAAACACACACTCTCTAGAGAGGGGAAATTTCTCCCATCCCTGACATGAATGTGCAGAGCCTTGCTGAGCGCCCAAGCACCTGAACCACCGAGCACTCTCAACTCACATTGAACTTAATTTGGGTTAAGAGTCCTGGGCTCCCTGCAGCACCAGACTTCAAATTTGTGAGTGTCTTACGTGCAACCCCTGTGTGAAGTGTCCCTGTGCATTTGTATGTTGTTTTTATAAGTGTAGTAGTGGTGTCAACGTGTCTTGTACCATTACCATTTATACCCGTGTGAAATTGCCCCAACCAGCCAAAGCTAGAACCAAAACATTGCTGTGTTACATGTGCTTTGAGAACCTGAAGCTTTTTCTGGTAGACTTAGGTGATGGTTTGCAGTTAATGACCTCAAGAAGTTTTGCATTAATTATAGCTCCTTTGAAATGGATCAGCAAACTAGAACTATGCTAATTAATTTGAGCATATTTTTCTAAAGCATGACCAAAAAAAGGTGACAGAATCAGATAGCTTTACAGCAAAGTAAAACTAGCTCCAAAATTTTGAGTGGCATCACAACTTATTATAATTTCCCTGAGTTTTCCTGAGTAAGGAATTGCTGTTGCATATGCCCCCAAGTCCTGATTTTACAAAACTCCAGAGATTTACTGTATACACATCTTAAATATTCACTTGATGAGCAATTTGTGGTGCACTCATATTCTGCTCAGGATTAATTCCAGGAAGTCTCCAATTTAACAGAAAATTCAGCCTGGTGAATCAGGTGATCTACATCTGTCTTTTCTATTCTAGGTGTTTTGAAGGCATCAAGGGCAAGAGATGGAAGCATATGTTGAAGAGTAAGAATGACATGACAGCAGATATGTCATAAAGAGGAATGTTAAAGACGTGTCAATTGGTAAGTTCATATCAGGGCAATAGGGAGATAGGGACTGTTTCAGCCATAAGGCCCAAAGATGGGATTTGCTTCTGGGGATGTAAAGCTGCAGGTCAAGAGATCTGAGGACAAATACTGAACACCAGGCAAAGCAGATAAGCCACATTTGAAGCAGGAACTCTACTATTAACGTGTAGTTGCAGATATATCTAATGTTCACGTCAAGGCTGGAGGAAATCACAGTTTTCTAGAAGACTGTGGTCCTGAATATTACACTGTTTCCCTTCTCTCTAGGATATTTCCGAATGGATATTCCTTGAGTTGCCTCTACAGCTTGTGCAACAAGAAGAACAAACTAGGAGTGTAACCAGACCTGAGAGAAGGTTAAACTCTGTACCTCCCCTCTGTTAGTACCTCTAACCAATATCTATAAATACGTCAGCACACACAGGTGTCCTGCATAAGCACAAGCCTATGACTACTGCATTAGCAATTACATTTTCATTCTGAATTAATTCCTTTGGTTTTAAATTGTGTTGTATCCTTTATTGTCTTGTCCAGAGTCACCAATGATGGGGAAATCACATTCCCCTTGCCACAAGGATCCTTCTGTTCAAAGCAGTAGCAAACATCTCAGAGACCTGCCAGTGCAGGATTAGGCTGCTCTTCAGATGGTGTGAATTGTCACAGCTGAATTGGAGTAAATAACACTGGGCTGTTTACTCAGGGATCAGTTTTTAAGGACTCTGTCGGACACCCTCTGGCAAACCCAGCACAGCTGTTTAAACATTAAAAGGCCAGAACAAGTGTTGCTCCTCAGTGTACCCAGGCACACTCTGGCATCTTCTCACAACATGTTCCCATCCAGAGAGTACAAACAGGTGCCAGCTAAAGGCTGGGTGCAAATACAGCCAGAGTACAGACACAGCACAGTCAGCTTCTGTGGGATCCCTGCAGATGCTTCCCTGTGATCTGCCAAAAGCCCTCACTAGAAAAAGGATCGACCAGTGGCCTGTAGCTCTTTCAACTTAGACCTTACTTGGTTTCTCATTGCAATACTTGGTGTTTGCTGGTGATCTGGGTACCTGATTTTGGAGGCAGCATGTCCATATAATAACAGTAACAATGGGTTTGGAACATGAGCTCTGTTAAATGTGTCTGTCTTTCCTGTTGGGGCTTTAATAAGCTACAGCATGGTCTACCTGTGACTTGTTAGGTCAAGAACTAAACCAGAAACAGACATCTTCAGTGTACCTGGCCTCAGATCTCTTGACCTGTAGCATTGCATCCCCAGATGCAACTCCCAACTTCTGGACCACCGCTGAAATAGAGCAAACTTTGTAGGTGCAGGGATGGGATGATCTGCCCTGATTTGGCTACTGCTGCTGTACACACCTTTGTCCCTTTCTTTTTCAAGTAATTTGCTGAGCTTCAGGTTGTGTAAGTTATACCCTGAGGCTGGAGCAGCCCACAGTTGTCCTGCCAGAAAGTCTGACAGCAGTGTTTTGCTTACAAATTCGAGTGTCCATCACATGCATTTCATTGCAGACAGCCTATGTAGGCTGAACACAATATGGCTCACCTCAAAGCCAGAGATGTACCATGAAGCAGACATACCATGCCTTGCACTTAGCTAAACGTTCTGTATGGTTTCTTAACAGATTTATCCTGCCTCGAGTTTACTGACATGTGGTTAAACAGAATATAAAATTAATTTGTCACTATATAACTTACTCCAGAAGTCCTCATTTTTTGCAAGATAATCCTCACTAAACTTTCATAAACACTGTAGTTTAAACCTGTAAACTGTCCTTGAAACACATGTTTAACACTGGGACAGTTTCATCAAAACACAATAAAAATTCCTCAGTTTTAGCGTGAGTGACTTGCCAAGAGCCATGGAAACCAAACAATCCACGAGTGAGTGCTCACTCAAGATACCTTCAGCTGATTTATCTGATGGGCCACTGCTTCAGTTGCTTTGGAAAGATCCTCTGAGACCAGTATGACCATCTCAGAGCAGGGAATCCTTTCCTTACTTTCCTGATTTCTCATGTGAGCAGAAAGCGTCACCCATCTTAGGTGACTTCTGGCCAGTCTCTAATTGTGAATGTTACATTATGAATGACTGAAAAAACATGGCTAAAATTGTGTTCCCATGTCTTAGGGAAATTTCTCTTCTCTGTAAGGAGTCTCAGCACCTACAGATGGTCTTTTTAAATGATTCCTAAACCGCCAAAGATTTAACACCATTTCTGGATTATATCTTTGAGGATAAGACCTCTGTCTTAGGTCTAGACACTGGACTGCTGATTCTGTTACTGAGTTAGGATGAGAACAAGTCACTTTAAAGTACTTCAAATTGATTATTAGGTAATTTTATATGGAACATTTGTGGGTGGATGAGCATATAGCAACAAGGGTGTAACAGGCTATAATTCATTGATTTGATGTTCATGTTTTGTTCCAGGAATGTTAAATCAAAAAAAAAAAAAAAAAAGGTGTTGTTGCCATTTATGTTTGTCTGTACATTTCTATTTATACTGGACAAACTACTCAAAATGTTAGGAGGTGACTGATGATTTTCAGATATTCCATGAGATCTGGGGAAACCATGCTAGCTGAAAGATGGCAAGGCTTTACATTCCTATGGTTCAGTCATGGAAACAAAACTCAGAGTTCTAAGATGAGTCAATTAGCTAGGCATGCTTAGTTTTCTTTGGTAATTGTAGGCTTGTTTTCCCCAATAAGGTCAAATGTTAAGGCTTGTTTGGTTTTGTGGCTGTGCTCTTTAGTGTATTTGAAATCCATTACCATTCGTGAGGCATTTGTGCTGGAAATGGGCCAACTGAAGGCTGTTTGTAAAGTCAAACACCCCCAGCATTTCCTCTTTTTGTTGAGTGTAGGCAGTTAAAACATCCCTTTGGGCTTCAGAAGTTCCATTTGCAAGTCATTCAGGCCTAAGGAGTTTTGGTGTTGGTACCTAAATACCTTAGGTTTGGATTCCTCCTTCTCAGAAAGAGACAGGTGACAGTTCCATCCCGTGTAGTGAATAAGAAGCTCTCCATTAAAATCACTGACCACTAAGAGCCATTTGCCACCCCAGCACCTTCCTGCTCCAGATCCAGGTATGGAAGTGAGTTCAGAGCCCACTTGATGGCACAGGGCTCATCCCCATTGCAGCCCCACTTTCACAGAGTGGCTGTGGAAGGCAAGAGCAATTCCTGGATGTGAAGACGCAGTGAGGGACACAGCACGGAGGGAGCGTCACCGAGACCACACACCCTCCTCCCAGCAGCACAAGGACAAGGTGCACCAGCAGGGATCTTGCTCAGGGCCTTTTGCAGGAGCAGATTTTGAAAAAGGAGTTTGTCATCATTGCAGGTTGGAACAGGTGACCTCTAAAAGGTCCCTTCTAACTCAAACACCATTCTATGAACAGGACCTACACAGATCTGAAGCACTTGAGTGGAAAGCCATCATCTTGAGACTTAACCCTTCTCGTCCCTTACAATCAAGGCAAATCAAGTCAAAATAAAGGATTAGAAGGCATCTTTTGACAGAAATTTTTCACTAATCAGAAGGAATTTTGACAAGAAGCCAAAATTCCCTGTTTGAACAGAAAATTATTACATCCTCTGATTTTCCTAATGCTCAGACTGAGCAGCTGCCCTTCTGGCAGATGTTCTACACATGATCTAACAAGGCAGTACCCTTCAGGAACACTATGTCCAAAGTGATCATACCGTTTGTACAACCCAGTCACAGGGTCTTCATCTTGAACATGTGAGCATGAGGAGGAGGAGATGGTGCTGCCCATTTCTTCTACACTCAGGTACTGACACTGAGTGGTGACAGTCTCTGCCACCAAGAAGTGCCAGGGAAGATGGAGTCATCCTCCTCTAGTGCAGCACCAGCTTCCTCCTCATCAGCCAGGGACTACACAGCAAGGCAGGTGATGTCCCTCAGGTCCCTGGGTGAAAGGGCACCTCCATTATTTACACATCTTTCCCAGGAGGCTGCTCCAAACTCCTGTGCTCTGGCCAGGCCAGTTGCAGGCACTTGCTGGCAGAAACGAGGGCAGGAGAGAAGAAAGAGGGGAAGAGAAACCAAGCTGGAGGACAGAGCAAGCCAGGGAGATCATGGTGTTGTAACCAGGCTGATGGGCTCTTTGGGCACAGGAAAGCAGCTCATGGGATTTCAGACCTGTTACCCAGTGTTAGGTGTGTCCCTGGTCTGCAAAAACAGTCTTGGTACCAGAACAGAAGCAAATGTTTGCAGTGCCTCTGCAAAACCATAGTCATATTTTCATCTGGACACCAGACAGTTTTGCTCTACCAAAAAAATCAAGTGGGTGGTTCAGAAACCATTTTTGACACCTAGAGGTTTAAACCGTGTTTCTCTCTTTGTTTATTCCCATACCTGTAATTATCTGTGACACTTTTCTTATTTACAGTGTTTCAGAGCAAGAGCTCACACAGCTAATGCTGATTAATTCTGCTGGACTGGGCAACTGGCTCCCCTGTGGATATCCTGTTTTCCTGTGAATCATCACTCCTTCTTGAGACATCTTCCAACTCAGATCAAACGTCCTGAATGTATTAGATATTAAGACATCAGACAGCTCAAACAGATTAGAAAAGACACACACAAAGAAATGTGTCCCAGCCTCTCCTTCCTGTCCTGCTGAAAACTGGCACAGTGAACACAATCCTAAGCACTTGTCATAAAAAGTTGAAAGACAAAACTAAGGAAAATGCAGGGAGAATTTAGGAATGTAGTTTACCCAAAGACTTCTGCAAATTGGCCTTTCTAGGTATTTGCACTTTTGTACTTACTCAGTTCTCCCTTGCAGTTGGGAGCTCCTCAGGCTGGATCCTCATCTGATGGAAAATTACACTCGTGAGCTTCCGCAAGACTTGCACCAACTGCATCAGCAGAGGACTTGGGACTATCCCTTTAAGCACTGAGCCTTGCCTACAAACACAAAAATTAAAGGAACATGAGAACCTGTAGTCTGTTTCTTTCAAGTTTATGTAGTCTGCTGCGTCCTCCTTGGTTTTATTCAGTCTTCCATATAGCTACATGAGCAACTGAAAGGGTCCTGTACCAGTGAAATGCCAAAACCTGAGGTCATGAGGTCAAACTAGATTATCTTAATAGTCTCTTCTCCCCTTGCAATCTTTGCACACAGGTTTTATCTGATAAAGGAGTTAAAGTCTTTATTTCAGCAACGTTTGATCTTGAAGATTACACAAATAATTAGTCTTTTAAGCTTCTGAGCTTTTTTTAAAATAGAATTTTAAACTCTCCTTTTAATGGATGCTTTTTAATCCTTATGTTTAAGTGTAAGAGCCATGCTGGATCTAAGACAATAGACAACGTGTTTGGATAGTCAGAAGGCCCATTTTTATGGGCGTGTTTGAACAATGCATTGTATTTTTTCAAGAAGCTCTTCCTCCAATCAGTGGAAAGAGCTGACTGAGGGACCAGAGGACAGTCTTCTGCTGTCATTAAGCTCATATCAAAGGAAGATAGGATGTGCGCTCTTACATCTTAGAGTGGACTGTGCCAGGCTTGTTTTTAGTCCTAGACTTCTAACTCTTTTTGTATCCTTCTGCACTTGGAGGGGAAAACTGCTTTTAACTTTATGCACTGTGAATACTCACTTGAAGGCAGTGAAGGAAAGAGTATCCAGCAGGAATACACTCTGCAAACACTCAGCAAAATCATTAGCGCTACATATTCTTAATCAATGAGGTCTTGGCAAAATAAAGGGTGGTGTTTTTTATCCAGACTGTAGTTTGTCCAAGTCCCTGGGTGGAGTTCAGCTATTTATGTTTACTTTGAGAAAAAAATGTCCTCAAGGTCTGGTGCTGAGTTGTTCTTTGCCTCCAAAAAAATCCCCAATGTGGGAGTATTGGCATATGGCAATATGAGAGGCACGTGAACTGAGCCCAGGGTTTGCCCCTTGGTGCAGCTCAGGCAACCTCAGGGCTCTGCAGCCACCCAAAGGAGGTGGGACTGGGTTTGAAGGAATGAGAGCCAAATGACATGAAAAATATTAACCTTCTGCATAGAAACAGAAACCTCACTGCCCATTCCTGAGGACAAATGGATAATCTTTTTTCTTTTCGGTATCAGTGGAATTTCTGTTGTTTTCATGACCTTCCCCCTTTAATTGGACCTCTGTATGCAATACACATGTACTAAGAAATGCACTGGAAATAGTGATGGATAACATTGTTTTCCAACATTTGAGAGAGGAGGGAGGAAATTGTTGGTATGTCCAATCTGGGAAGCAGTAGGAGTACCACAGCACATGCCTGAAACTTTGCTAAGCATGTAGGGCATTAAACCAGATACTTGACCTCTCCCACATTCCTCCGTGTCAGTTCATCTGGGGCAGTGATGAGGGAGCTGGGGGCTGCTGGCTTCTTACAGAGTGCCACCTTGTGTTCCACCTTCTGCCAGGGACAGCTTACTGAGCACACCTGGTGTTCTCTATGAGCACGCTAACACAATTTTTGTCAGGCCCATCAAATCATACAATGCCTTGGGTGGGAAGGGACTTAGAAGATCACCTCATTCCAACCCCCCTGCCATGTGCAGGGTTGTCCCCCTTGTGGAATACTCACCAGACAGTAAAGCTGTCAGAATTGTGATGGTGCCAAACCATCACTTCCCGGGGGGGATGTGGAGCTGGAGGTTGCGTGTGTCTCACTAGCAATTATCTTGTGACTTTCTGGCAGAGCATAAAAAAGAGAGCTGTCTGGGAAGGGGTAGGAATTTGATGCTTTAGAAGGTGACGTGAAATACTTTTCAAATATTTGCTTGGGTCACAAAATTAAGACAAAGAAGACAAAGCCTGGCCTCAGCATTGTCACAAGCAGTCTCCTACTGCCTTTGGGAAGGCCAGGATTTCACTCATGGATTTTTAAGACTGGCGCAGAGACAGTATCTCACAACAGAGTGTGAGCATTTCTGGCACTGTGGGGATTGCTGTTAATGACACCAGAAAGTGATTTTTTTTTTTTT
>VZTB01001206.1:282255-308694 GCA_013397245.1 Thryothorus ludovicianus
TTTTTTAACCTGGCATTGCTCCTTTGGGCAAATTAAAGTCTGATACATTCACATTTCTGTGTCATTAACCCAGACACCTACTGCAGGGCCTAAAGCTTGTGGCTGCTGGAGAGACTAAATCCTACTAATGCACTTTTCCTAACACACTGAGGGAATCTGGAGTCTCTCCTTTTGAAGCTGACTTGCTATTTTGACTAATTGCTTCTGCTAACAGTTAATAGCATTTTGCAAAGGCACTTCATGTGCTGGCAGCAGATTGATGCAAGGAAGGGACACAGTTCACATTTCCAAAGGGAGCATTGGGAAACCCATTACCAGCTTCATTAATCTGTTAATAATAAAATTAAAGTACAAATAAAATGTGACAAATTGAGTTCTGTTGTGAAAGTCACTTTAACAGGAGGCTCTGAATAAAGGTCAAAACAGACTCTGATTTCTGCTGTGTTCTAATAGTAGAATCAGAGGAGAGCATTGTAAAAACACTGTAATTAATCTGGCAATACTATAATTGTCCCCAAATGATATAGAGTTTGAGGAGTGATTTTTTTTTTCCTTTTTCTTTGAGAACATTTACAAAATCTAGAACATAAAGCTCTGTCACACAACATTTAAGTGCTAATCCAATTTCACAGGAAGCTTTCAACAATGTAGGTATGGCAGATAGGCTTCCTCTCACTGCCTGCCTTCTTGTAGCTGCTACATCAGTCAAAACTCAAGTTTATCCAGCACCAGGGCAAAAGAGAGAAGAAAAGCCCTGCAGGTGTAGATCTAAGAGCTGTTGAAGAAATGAGCCTGACATTGGAAACAGGCTGCACCAGAGTCAATAAGCCAGATCAGGCATCTCTTTTCTGGCAAGGATGGCATTGGCTTGCCAGGCTTGTTTAAAATTAATTGGTTTACTTTTAGGGTTATCTCCCAAACCTATTGGTACCCCCTGCATCAGCCTTCCTAGCCATATTGTAGGTTAGCAGGATATCTTAATCTAGATGCTATTCTTAAATACCCTCCAGCTAATACTGCAGAAAAAAAAGAATTCTAAGAATGAGACTGATTCCAGTCTCTCCAAGGCACAGTGTGAACGGGTCCTGTAGAAAATTATCCAACTTATCAAATTCCTTATTATTGTTGAGCAATTGCCCTAAAAGCAGTCAGTTACAAAGCATAATTTGGAGACACAGCTGCAGTCAATGGAGGGCTTCCTGCAGCCTGGCAGAGCAGCCTCTGCTGGGAGCACCTGAACCAAAGGCAGCTATTAAAGAACCCAGCCAGGCAAGCAAATACATAAACATGTTAATGGGAAGTGTTTGAGGAGAATGGCTCATTAAGTCAGGCAGAATAACAATACAGAAAACTAATAGCTCTATTTTAAAAATCGGCAGGAGGAAAAGGAGGAAGTTGTCCTTTTGTTTTACGCAAGCCAAAAGAAGTGTGTAGAGCCTCCTCTTCTCCAGCCATTTTAGGGATAATCTAGACACTGAAGAGACAAGATTTCTAGTTTGAGAAGCACTATATGGAGCCAGCTATGTCAGGAAGGATGCAAGGGGAGGATAAAGAATAAGGGAAGGATAACACCATTGTTACCTGGTCTCATAGAAGATGTGAACAGCGTGGTGAGGAATTGCCCCAGAGTTGATGGGTTGAGGGTCTGGGTAAGGCAAGAAGCCTGAAGCCAATGCCTGTCAGTGTGAAAACACTCACAGACTGGAAATGGGATACAAACTGGGCTTAGCAACTAAAAATTTGTATGGGTTGTGAGAGGAGCTCTTAAGCAGAGAGGCAGACTATGGAAGGGAGGGCAGCAAGAAAGCTGCTGGCTCTGGATGGATGAATTTTTCATTAGCACAGTGGTCTCTCAGAGGAAGGAACAGGACAGAGGCTCATGTGAGCAGATTTTTCTGCCACAATGTGTAGCAAGAATTATTCTTGTGCTCAGACTGACTTTAGCTGCTTGCTTTACATTCAGTCTCACATTTAATATCTATTTGTGATAAACATCAAGCTGGATCTCTAACTCTTATGGTGGTGATTTGAGCAATAGAAGTGGAGCAATCCGGTTCAGTTTGGGTTCACAGCAAGCTAAGTTGTCTGTGCATGGGGGAAGATTTTGGGAAAAGCAATGATGGGCAGGCCCAGGAATGCAGCTGCTTTGGGATGTGAAAGTAACCTGATTTGAATTTTCTTTGTGAAGGACTCTCTACAGCTCTCTACTCTCTACAGCTCTCTACTCTCTACAGCTAAGAGAGTACTGTTTCCTACCTCCTTGAACCCATTTCCCATCAATTTTCCTGTACTTTGGAAGTGGATCTTTCTCACACAGCATTTGTGTAAGGTGAGGAAGATGAGATCTGGTATCTTTCTTTCCACCTGCTTTTCTCTCTTCTGTCCAGCAGAAATCTGTGCATTCTTGACCCAGTGTGAGCTTGAGGGATTTGGCCACAACAACTGTAAAAGAACATTCCCAGGTCTGTTTGATATCTGCCAAATTCCTGAGTCTTTGCTAACCACATCTCCACAAGGAGGGGAGCTTTGTATTGCCATTGGTTATGTATGGGATCCTGCAGCTGCCTGCTGTAAAAGCAATCATGCCCCAGGCTTTTCTTTCTGTACAATATAGGCTTCTCTCATAATTGCTTTCCTTTTTTCCTTTCCCGAGAGTTCTATCTTGTGAAAAATTAGAGAGAACAACGCTATGAAGAGAATTAATATCAAATATGGAAGACCTAGTGCCTGAATGCCCAAACACAGGTCTGGTAGTCCAGTCAGTACAGTATAACTCTGGGATCAGCATTTGCTGTAAGTCATTCCAACTCTGTAATGTAATTCTTCTGAGGAACTATTATTATGGCAAAAACATGGCCTTGGTGGCCAAGCACTAGAGCCTCAGCTGAGGTAAACATCTATGTGTCTATCTGTTGTGCCAGGGTCATCTGTAGGAACAACCATCACAAAAATTCCCATACAGTCTAAATGGCTGCTCTCTCTCCTTCAAGAAGCTCTTTTTAAGCTCTCCAGGGCTTCTCACACTAAATAAAATGGTAGGTAATAGAAAATAAATCAAATTATTTTAGCAACAAAATAGTAGCCTGCTCGTGGAACCACTGAGAGAAGTATAAGTGATGGTTGCTTGGAACATCAAGCTATTAAATCTCAAACAAGGGTGCTCTTTTTATGTTTGGTTTTTTTTTTTGAGGGAGGGGAGGAGAAAAAAATTATTCAGTCTGGCAAGGAATAAAGAGGTAGCAAAGATCTCAAGCTAGAAGCTTAGGTGAGACATGGAAATTGTTATAAAGATAGAAGGCAAACAAGGATATATACCCAATATGAAAAGAGTTTAATATGGGATGTTCCCCATTCCTTTCAGTCCTATGTCAATATTTGGATAACTTTCTCCATGGCTCAATCAAAACTTCTGAGCTTGACACAGAATTTATTGAAATGAGCCTCTTTGGCTCCAATTAAACAAAAGATAGAGCAGACAGTCCTTATGCTCCCCATGGCTGTAAAATTTATAGACATATGAATTTATGGGAATGGAGTTTGCTTTTACGGTCTCAATGTCTGGCTGGTTGCCTGGTGTGAGGGCAGGACTAATCTACTTGCAGGGATGTGTGCTGGACACTGAGCCACCCTGCCCTCCAGGCACTCAGTGTCACCAATATCCTCAGCTGAGAGCTGAGTATTTTCAACACATTTTCTAGGGGAAAGTTTCTATCCTAAAGTCCAAGCCTGAAACCTGCCATGATTTATGTGCTTGACCCACTGCAAGCAGTGAGATAGACTGGGGGAATGGTGACCACATCAATCACAAACCATAAAGTCACATATAAATCATGACCAAGGGGAAACTCATTGCTACTAAACTAAAATTCTGCAAAGTTCAAAGTTTCATGGCCCAGAAGGTTCAGAACAAGTATAGGTGAGAGAAAATACTGTGCTGACTGTTGTCTCTCAATCAGTTTAAGAATGTCAATTGTACCTTGATTGTATGAGGAAAGATCTACAATCAGAAAAGATTCTGATAACTGCTGGATGGAGTTTCCTCTTCCTTCTGGAAGGAAGCATCTCCCAGGCCTGGCAGGAGCCCTGGTCAAGTTCCCCAGGGAACAACACCAAGCTCTCCACTGGGGCATGGGTTCAGTCCTACAGGGAAGGGACTGCCAGAGGTAGGCAGAGCCCTGGAACATCTTCATCCTTGTGCTTGGAAGAAAGAAGGAGTCATCAGTCAGGAATGTAGCCAGAGGATGGAAAGAAAGGTAAGGCTGCTTGGGTCAAGAGCCTGGGGATCAACAATGTTGAACATTTCAGAGCAGAGGAAATAAAGCCCTCACATGTTCAGGGGAGCAGGACTGCATGACTTGTCTCCTCTCTGCAAGCAAGTTCACACCAGAGACCTGTCTACAGGTCCCTGCCTCAGCTGTCTCCCTCTGAGGAGACAGAAAGCCAGTAAGGCCACCAGGTTAGCAGGTGCTTTGGCAGCCCGACCAGCAGGAAACACACAGCTGGGATACAGCCATCAAGTCTGCAGCAGGATCACGGGACTCCCACTAGAGGGATTCTCTTTCCCCCTTCCTCCCCTCTCCTCTTACACTTGCCAGTTTTAATTTCATTTTAGCTGAAAGAGTCTCTTTGCTCCTGACATTTCCTTATGTCTTCTCTAAGTAAACCAATGTTTATGACATTAAATATATTCACTGCATTGGCATTGGCATTAAGCAATTGCTTTTAAAAGATAATCTTCCCCTTTCTGTTATTACCCCTTTATTTCCACTGCTATTTTTCTTGGTGAGTTATATGTGGAAGAAATTACTGCTATTTTGTTTTGAGGTTTCCCTGAGGAATCTTGTCAAAATGAACAGTCCTTTTACTAAGCTTTCCTATACAGATTGAGCAGAAATAAAACGAAATAATTAAATGGCTCCTGAAAGAATCCAGTGCCTAAAACCCTGGGGAAAAATAATGGTTCCATCTACACCATTGTGAAAGTCTTTGCTGAAATGCAGTGTTTGTATTCTGCAGAGGGTCTTGCGGCGTCATCCGCACCACCGGCGGCTCCGAGCGCTTTCCAGGCGTGCAGTTAAGTGACGTGACTAAAAAAGTGTCACTTGTTTGTTCTCACAGCCTCTCCCCACTGGGAGAAACCCGTGCGCTTGAGAGCCTTGTTTTGGAAGTATATTACTTCTGTTTGAGTCATGGTTTTATTCTTGTTTTTAGTATACTTGTTATCATCTGTATCCATTAAAGAAGTTTAGTGGCACTCAGGGAATGTGTGTCTCCTGGCTGCCTGTTCTACTGACTGCTTTGTTCTTTGGTAGGAGATTGAGAAAAAAAAGTGTTGGGAAAGTTTTTCTCAAGTTAGAAGTAAGAGGCTGAATTTCACACCAGTGATACACTTAATTTGTGCCTACAAATCAGCATGATGAATAATGTCTTGGTTTGTTTTGCTGTGCAAAAATATCCTGCACCCATGCAAAGTTATGGTTACCACAGCCCCAAGCATGGTTGTGGCATTAAAACCCTGAAGTTCCTTTGTCTTTTTTTACAAAGCCTATGAGGTTTCCTCGACTTTGGAATTTGCCCTTCTAGTTGGATCAAACAGGCCAAAGCTGTTTAGTTTCCTGGCTCATCTGTTCCCCCTGCTACTTCTCAGAGAGTGAGAATTAATGGGCTCAGTCCTGCAAGACACTGATCTTTCTGGCACCAGTTCAGCAAACCACTTATGCAAGGGTTTAAATTTTAACTGCCCAGAAGCTGCTGAGGTTAATGGTACTGTACCAGGGACTACGGTGGGATCATCTTCCCTGACCCTGCGGCCTGACCTGCCGACATCCCTCTGGCTCCCACGCTGCCATAACTTGGGGGTGACCTCAGCACATGTTTGTTTATCCTGGAATTAAAGGGGTATGTGGGGACTTCACTGGATGTGCCTTACATTGCCCAGCCCTTCAGTGCAGAGATCCACGGAGCAGGCACAAGGGGACAGCAGATGGGGTGGGATGGCTCCAGGCTGTTGTCCAGTGGCAGCCAGCTACCCTGGCCTTGAACTCCTCCAGGCACCCAGGACATGGGCAGCCTCTGGGGAGAGCACCCTCCTTCTCACTCTCCCACTGCCTTTTGGGAGGGTTTTTTGCATTCCAGAGGGTTTCATGGTGAAAGGAGGTGGCATTGTCACTCAGGTTTGGGTACCCAGGTTTCGGGGGACCTGGGTCTCAGTGGTTTCCTGGAGTGCCACATTGCAATGGTGAAAGGAGAGGCCACCACATCAGGCAATACCTGTGCGTGAATAGGGGGTCTCACGAGTTCTTTGTTCATTATAGAAACAACAACAACAAAATTCATCTCAGGCATGATCACTCACAAACTTATGAACCTTCAGAGGCAGCCAAAATTGACCCATCCTTCTTTCTTGAGAGGGGCAGGGGAAACAATCTCCACTGGTCCCAATTACTCTGTTCGCTAGAAAAATATTTCTGTGTAATGACCTCAGCAGGGAGTGATCAGCTCCTTTTGTGTATTAAATTAAACCTCTGGGGGGACATTAGACCCTGTAATTTGTATTTTTCAGATGCAATTTAAGTCTTTCATCAAAAAACTTCATAATAACCGAGCACTGCAATACCCAGTAGATTCATTTTCATGTGGAGGATGAAAATAGCCAACAACATGTTAACAAATTCCGTGGGGAGACCAATTGTAATGATATAAATAATCTAATGTGGGCGCGAATTTGAAAATATGCTTCTTTATGGATCGCTGAGAACTAAAAGACTATTCTAAACATTTTCTTTATATTAGGATAGAGGTGGGGAAAACCTCCCTAGCCTGCTCATTAAGAATGGAGTACATGAGCTGTTTCCAAAGGTCAGAGCCCCAAAATGATGCATCTCTATTCCTTACTCAGAAAAAATTTTATGTGCCAGGAAGACTGCTTGCATAAGTTGTCACCACTTCTCCTGCATTAAATTGGCTGAGGAAAGGACAGGTTTGTATGAGTAACAACTTTCACTTAGTGATGACTGCAGAGAAGAACATTGCTTCCTGTGCAAAGAAGTGATCCCAGATCAAACATCACGTTTTGAGGAGCACGTGTCTAATTGCCACGGTTTGGGGGCTTTTCTGAGAATTGCCTGTGAGTACAGGACAGCCCCAGGCCTCAAAATGCTTCTTCCACCTGCATCCAGTGAGAGCACTGCTATGATAGAAAACATCAGCTCAAAAGGGCCTTGGACACAATTTAGCCCCTGGAGTGGGTAGGCATTTTCTGATGGGAAAAGCAGCATTCCTCCCTTTCCAGCTGGACACTGTATCTAACACCATTGCTTATGACAGCACACTGATGGATACACATCTCTGTGGCAGTTCACCTCCTGAGGAGAAGCAGAGCCCTTGGTAGGACTCTCAGCCACACTGAGAGCTCAGGGTGAGGGGGGTTCTGTGCAGCAAATGCAAAGCTACAGGATGATAGCCCAGGTCAAGGAGAGGGAGGATGTGGCTGGATGCAAAAAGGGGCTTCTGGGAGAAGAGAAGAAAATAGCACAAATTATTTATCAAATAAACAGATGCATTTGCAGTTCAAGTGGCACTAAAACATTTAGAAGTCTCAGAGAAGAATAATGGTTTCATCAGTATATTAGGAGCTTTGCTTTAAATAATTTTAATTACGATTTTAAGCATAAAACCTCCTTTAGCAGTGTTCAGCATCTGTTGTTGAAATATTTTCCACTGGAACCCTTGATTTTTGCATATCTCTAGATATTTACTGCTTTTAAAATAGCATAAGAAAATATGCTTATCAGGCCCATCCAAAACATATTTTCTGGCATACAAATGCTTTAATCTATTTTTGTATTTAATCATCTATAAATAAGCAAGCTAAGACATAGTCAAATGTGCACATGCAATCCATGTGTACATCAGGTACTAATTTTCAGCATGTACTCAATTTGTCAAAAAAAAAAATAATTGAGCAGAATAAGCTTTCTAAGCCCTGGTTATTTCATTGGGCTGAGGGAGAGTAGAGTTACAGTGGCCTATGAAAAGCAGAACAAGAGGTCAGGTCTATTTATGTCTTTTTCCTGGAGGATTTGTGAAGGATAGAGTTTATAAGGAGATGTGGCTGAAAATCACCTAGGGTAGACATAGCTATAGAGCATGGGCTCAGCCTACAGGTACAGGTTACCCTTCTGAGAAAAGGCAAAAAAAAAACCCCAAACTTGTGCTCTTTTCCAGAGACAGTCCAGACTGAGGAGACCTAACACATTCTGCCACGGCCCAAGTTATGTGGTCAACCCTTTGAAGAGAGACCACGATTTATTACCACTCAGTCCTAAACTCTTCTTGTCTTGTAAGGTAATAAATGAAATTGCTAATTTTACCAAATCCTGTCAAATCCCTTTATCTCTGGAAAGCTATCTGGAAAACCACAGAGGAGCTGTAACAGGCACATCCACAGGCATGGGAGAAGCCAGGTCCCATTCTCTCAGGCCAGGCCACCTGAAGCCACAGAGAAAGACTGATAACAAGTTCTTATTTTTGTCATTGCAAAGGTTATTAGCCATTTCCTTCTGCTCCCTTCTTCTCTCTATCTGTGGACATTTTAATGTCAAGTTTATAAGACTCAGTTTATGCAGAGCTCATCAAAGCTTGTTCCTGCTGTAATTCCCACCACCAGCCTACTCTTGGAGAGCACCAAGGAACAAGAGCAATGACCAAGAAAGGTGAACTGCCAGAGAAAAAGGCCAATGTGTTTTATACAGGAACTCCTTTGTAAGCAAGAATATTAAAAGGATAGAAATCGATTCATAATGAATTCAGGAGGCTCTCTGTACATATTTTAACTGCCTGGTATTATCTCATTGAGGAGACGCTCCAGGCTCACTAATACACGTTGTTACACAAGGAAAGCACTCCAGCATTGATTTTTCTCTTGCTGAGGATTATGAATCAACGTGACTTAAGCAACTCTACTCCTGAGAGTAATGACCAGCCCCTGAAAGTTTAGCCAAGCGCAGGAATTTTCTGGACAAGAGTGGTTTAGTATCAGTGCTTTTAATTACATTTGAAGACATGGATTGTCCATTAATATTTGACCTCTAATTATGTTTTTAAGAGGTTGCTCTATTGAAAAACAGTTCTATTGTGAAGATATGCACAGAAACTTAAATTAAAGCAATTTTTTTTTTAACTGTGCAACATTTTGTCTTGAATGAGCAGATTTGTCTTTATCAGCAGGACAGAGGGGCTCCCCTGCACCATTGGGGGGGGGGCTGAAGAATCCTGAGAGCTTGTGAACCTGTTATGGGAGTTGTGGCTATGAGCTGCAAGTGTGTAAGCTAAAATTAACAAGTAGCTGCTGCCCTGGTTTGCATTTGAAGGCACTGAAAGGATGTGATTGCGCAGTGGTAGCTGTGAGGTGCTGCAGGCTCCCCTCCCCATGCATGCACATCCCATGGTTTTCCTATCAGCAAGACTGAGCTGAAGTTGCTCCAAGGCATCCAGCACCTGCCTGTTGTGCAATACTTCTTACTTAGGCAAGAGGGGGAACAAACCCTCCCTGCACAGGTCCCCAAGAGCAAAGATACAAGCTGTAGCTAAGGAGTGACTGTTTAGTGCTGGAATGGTGAATGAATTTGCTGGGCCTTGCACTTCCCACTGCAGCAATCAGCAGCTGTCTGCTGTCTGTGATGGCTGCCGATGATGGCAGTACCCTTTCGGAGAGCAGAAAGCCAGGCAGGGCCCTCCTGGTGCTGGCAGAGTTTACAGTTTCCTGTCTCGAGGATTCCACTACTTGCCCCAAGCTGAGAAAACCGTGAGTTTATTTGCTGTTTGTCGTTTATCTCCTCTTTCCACTAAACCCTCCCAGCCTCTGAGCTGTCCAGATGTGCTGATATCATCCAGGGCCTTGCATAACTTTCCTCTTGGGGAAGAAAAAAAAATAATAAATGCTGCAGTAGCAGTTCCTATGGAAATTTATTATTTTAATAAGATCCTCTGAAGGACACAAAACCAAACGAACAGCTGTTCAGAGACCAGTTGCTTCCCCTGAATTCACTGAATTTCTGGGTGAGCATGGACTTACAGGAAATAAATTTGAACGCTTCTAAAACCAAAGCTCAGAAACATTCAAACCAGAAACATTATTTTGATGAAGCTGAAAACTGAATTTAGCACTCAAGTCTCTGTTTTCTTTTCCCTTTAGACAGGAGAGAAAAGATCACTGTTTTATTGCTCTGTTAGTAATGGCATCAAATAACTTTAGATGTAACAAAAGGAAATCTCTTGTGTTAGATTTAGGGCCAAATTGCAGGGGTACACCAGAGCTTGCATTAAGAAACCACACACACATATTGTCTTCTGTGCTTCCTGTACAGCCTCTGCAGTCTTCACTCTGGTACTTCTGACTTACACCAGCACAGGAGAATGGGAAACCAGTCCCAGAACAGCAGGAAGGACTGCAGGGTGATGACAGGAATCTGTAAAACTTTGTGTGTTCAGGAGGGAGGGATGTAAGGATTCTCTGTGACAGGAACTAAAGATCATAAAGCAGAATGAAAATGAACTAAAGGATATACTTTCTTCCCACTAAATACAAATGAGCCACAGCAACTGGCTGTGAGATGCTGTGAACAATAAAGCTCATCTGTTTTCTGAAAACTAGATAACTCAGTGGAATAGGAATCCATGGAGAGCTACTACATTCAAAAGCACTACCTCTGGTTCAGGAAGTCTTCTGTGACTCGTGGGAGTGTCTCACATTATTTCCTTCTTAATTCTCCTACTCCTTCTTAGGAATCTGCCTTGGACTGATGCTGGCAGCTTTTGGTCTGACACAGCACAGGTGTCCATGCATGTGGGAAGGGATTGTGGCAGCATGATATCCTTCCCAAAGCAAGGCATGCAGAATGCACAAGGGATTTGAAGGGGATGCAGCGTAGCACCTGGGCCCTGGATGAGGGTGAGCAAGATGAGACAACTCCTAAGAGATGAAATTCACTCAAGATCTTATATATTTTTTTGTTTTCCAGCCACTGTTTGACACAAACTCTCCAGGATTCCACTGAAGACCCTTGTGGCAGCTTAGCTGTTCTTGCCAAAATTTCAGTGGTTTGGATTTGTTGGGGTTTTTAAAACACAAGCAGTGTTATATTTACCATGCTTACTTTAATGGTATTTTGTGCCAAGGCTATAGAAGTTTTTGTTTTTTTCCATACATAGATGCCCCTTAAGAATCTGGAAAAAGTAAAAAAGCATCCTGTCTTAGGGCTTTTTTGTGAAGATTTTTCCATGTTGTACTTTGTTTCATTTTTCAATTAAACATGTCACTGGACATCATGACAGGTGTGAGAAGGCTGCTTTCTTTATCTTGTACATGCAGATGGCATTTATTTCCCTGTGTATCACACATGATTAAGCCCAAAACCTTGGTCTTACAGCAGGTCTGCAGTATAATGCCTATAGATCAATGTCATCATCCTTCAAGGTGTGCAGAGGAGTGTGGGAATTAGTTACTCCCTTTGCTTGTGTGGAAAGTGAGTCTAAACTGTTTGGAAACTGTGACCCTGGCAGAGATTTATTTGTAGAAGGAAAGTGGACAAACTTGCTGGGTTGTGTGGGGAAATATCCACGCCTTTTCAAGTCTGGCAGTGGTGTCCTTGTGCAGGGGTGTGGGATGAGCTACGGGGATAACTCTGTTCCTCTCTGACCCCTTGGGTGTTCCCTGAATTGTGTTGGATCAGGCATGGCCATCCTCCTCCTCCTCTGCATTCGGCACTTGCGGCATCAGACACTGACAGCAGCTGCTGCCCTCAGCTTTCCAACTTCTTTTCTGTGCATTCCCTCTCAAAAACCTCCCCCTGGAAGAGAAGGGGAGAAAGCTGACAGTCCCCAGAATGTTGCCTTTTCTGGTCCAGAGCCAAGGGAACCCCTGTATATTTTGCCACACAGTAGTCAGCCTACTATGAACTCACTCAGTTTTGTATGAGGCGATCATGAGTGATAAGGGAGAAGGACTTTTCCAACTCTAACATGCTTAAGCCATCTTTTTTTGAGAGAAAATCTTGTGTGTACATATGATTTTAATTCCCAAGGACCTCAGATACCTATAAGCCTTGCAGGGTGCTGCACAATATTCTGTGCAGTCCCTGCATTTCCTCTATGCACGAGTTTGAAGATGAACAGCAGAAGGAAGTGTATTGACCTGTCTGCCTAAGCTCAGAAGAATAACTATGGACTAATTATTCCTCTCCTGCACCAGTGTGAAATGCTTTCAAAAAGCCACTTGTGATCCTCTTATTTCAGTCCCTAATGGCAAAGGAAGCCAAGGGGACAGCAGGACATGTCTGGAGACAGAGCATCTTATCCATCTTAGGGAAAAAACACAGCAAGCACCCATCCCCTGGCTAAAGCTGACTGAACCTCCTTGTGGATGTGCCATCAGCTGGGTTGTCTCTTTCAGAGCCTCAAAACAATGTGAGCTGAATCTGGGCCTGTAAAAGACATTCTCACACAGCTTTTAGTGACCATGTGTGCAGTAGCTTTAGGAGGTTCTGCACCTCCCCCACATTCCAGCTCCTTGAAATATTTCACCTCAGCTATGTGATCAGCTCTGCAGCCCTCTCCTCCCAGAGCCCTCTGCAGCTTTCTTATTTTCCTCCCTTTCCCATCCACACCACAGCTATATCTGGCCTCACTTACCAGCTGTAATTTTCTTTTCTTTTCCACGGGCTTATTTTCTTCCTCTTTTAGAGCTGTATAACCCTTTGGGCCTGCCAGTTGCAATGAGGGACAAAGAGGTTAAAATAAGAGAAAATAAGTCAGAGATATTCCTATTTATTTATCATAAAAGCCAGACTTTGAGTTTAACCCTGAAAACTTTCAAATTGGAAATCGAACACCCTTGTCCAGCAGCACCCCTAAATAAGCACAGCTACAAGTACAGTCCAGTGGGAGGAAGGAGCCAGAGCTGCCACCTAATTACCCAGCCCACTAGGAAAGCTGTGACAAGCCCCTAAAACATGCCCAAGGAGAAAAACAACAAAAGGAAATCTGATGGGATTGGGAGTTGACAGAAACAGGGAAGGAACAGGTTATTTTAGGAGGATTAAAAGGTCAAAGGATTCAGTGTGGAGAAGCCAGACCAAATCCACCCAAAGCTGTTAGTATGGGATCATCTGAAAAACAAATCCAGGGGCTAATCCTTCAGCCCACTCAGGAGAGCAGTACCCCCTCCTCCTGCTAGGCATGTCCTGCTTCTGGCTGAACTCATGAGATGGCTCTTCTCAGATGTCCATCCATCTGTGACACCACATCATCCATTGTCCCAGGTTTGCTCACTCCTTACATGCAAGCAAATTGAAACCTATAGGGACAAGTAGGAAGCCCAAGGGTAAATTCTTTGTCCCTATACTAAATACAGGCTCTGTCACTCCACTCAAAAGGATGGTGGCTCAGGGAAGAAAACAGCAAGCCTTCCAAGGCAGCTTCTGTCTTCCCAATTAAGAATTTGTTCTGCTTCCTAGCTGCAAAATACATTTTGAAAAGTTGTGTGCCCACCTCCAGGCTGTGAACCTCCCTGGTGGATGTCCCTCCCCTCAGAGATGTAAAGAGAAATATCAAGAACTGCTCATTCCACACCTAGAAACACAGTGTAGCTTTTCAATTCCAATTCTTAACACTGCCCTCACACAATACTGCCTTTAATAATGTCTTCACAGTCAAGGATGGGAGACAGCTCTATACCCTCCATGGCATCCTTTGCTCCACAGGTATCTCTGATAGCTGTTTTTGCCACATACACAAGATTTTTGCACTGCTCAGATTAGTAAAATTTGCTGCAGAGCAGAAAAGAAATAGGCACCTACCCCGCTGATGACCCACAAGCCTGCCCACTTCGTTTTTCTCTTCTAACACCTCAGTCTGAAGGGTATAAACTTGGTTACATTTCCTTACAGACGCAATTTCTCTGGAAGACACGACTTTTTGGCATCCTCAAACAAAACCACTCATGGTTTTCTTTGAGGCACAGCTTTGAGACAGGGTGTCTCAGTCAGGTGTGGACGAAGCCTGTGTGTGAGGTCTGGATAAACTGCAGACATGCCTGTTGCTGGGCAGGGATCCTTCCAGTCCTAGCCGGGTGTCCCTCTCTGAGAGGGCACTGCTGTGCCATGCAGCATCTCCCGCCGAGCAAAGCCCAGCCCGGGACTGCTGCTCCCGGCTCCCGGCATCAGGCGGCAGATCCAGGCACCACCTAGAGGCACCCGGGCTGCGACAAGGCTGCAGAGGTAAGCGCAGCCAGTCCGGCTCCTTTCCGCCACAGTAACATTGCTATTACTAAAGTTAAGAGCCTCAGCATTCCCGTTTTCCTGTTCCTTATTTTATCAAAACAAGTTGATTAGTTTGAACAGCAAATGCAAGCCTGGAAGCCTCCAGAGAGAGAAAGCTGTGGGTTAAAGTTTTGGGAGGGGAAATTCAGCCCACAGCAACAAGAATCTTGTGGGACAGTTTAATTGAGGGATGCCTCCATAACCCAAGGAAGATGTGCTCAGTTTACCAGCAACTTGTTTTAACCTCTTTTTTTGGTGAAAGTCTCAGCCTCAATCTTTAGCTATTAAACAGAAGCAGATTTCAGTAAGTGCTTGTTTTGGTCATCCACAGAATCACAGATTTTTAATCTTGAATAGCTAAGCACCCTCTCCAGGCCAGAGCTACTGGAGGAAAATCTATTTCTCTTTTCTCCTCCAAAGTTACTTCCATTGGGAACTTGATACTGAGTTGTGGTATTGATTCCCTGCACTGAAATACATGACCACCTCTCCTTGAATTCAGATTACCTCTCCAGAACCTGGTGAACTAGGGCCTTCTGAAAACAGATTCACATTTTAACTTCCTACCACCTTCTCATTTTCTTCTTTCCAGATTGTTCTTGTTTTTTTGTTTTTTTTTCTGCAACCTCTTTTTCCACTATAAATCTGTTGCTGGCCCCACCCCCAAGTAAGAAATTTATAAAAAAATTGCTAGGTCTACAAAGGCAGAGGTGGTTTTGTTTGTTTTATGCCACAAGGTATGTGTTATGAAGTTTATTGCATCACTGAAAGTCGTTATTATAATGAAGTACCTCTCTACAGTGGGAACTAGAGATAAGCCCTGTATTTATTTGCACCTCCAAGTTTCTATTTTCCTACACGTGGTCTCCCTGACCAGGGAGAAACTTTCTAAGAAATGTCAATGGCCACTTTTAAGGTGCAGAACAGCATCCTGTCTAATATTTGTAACATCCTCTGACATGCAAAAACATCACTAAACCTTTGTGGTGAGAGAACCATACCTCTGACAGATCTGAATGGAGAGAAGAAAAAAATATTTCCTGAAGCCCATTAGACTAAGATATAACCTCCTAAAAAGGGGAAATCTCTACTCAATGAAGCTCCTGAGCTTTGAATTCAGGGGCACACTCCACAAGAGGTGAGCAGCCTCAGCAGGGTGACCATATGCACCTGCGAGCTCAGAAACATGAATTTCCTTTGTCAGTATTCACAAGAATACAATACCTCAATAGACATTTGAAATCCTTCTGTCACCTGCACTTTGCCATGTATTGGCACCCCACGAAAGGACACACATCTGGCCCTGATGTGCCTGTGCCTAAAGATGTTCTCAAAGCCAGTGGAGCTGGTCACGCAGTTAACAGCCCAGAGCAAAGGTTACTGATTGAAATGAGCACTGCAGCAGGGATCTTGCTATTCCAGCAGCTACATGGATCTTCTGTTGGAACTGTCTCTCTTGGGTGGCCCTCCATGAATGTATGTTTTTTCCTTGTGCCCTAGGGCTTGACTCCCTAAATTTTTTTCATTCATACCACTTTTATGGTTTGTGTTGCTCTGGGACTAACTGGAGTGTTAATGTTACATTGCAGAGAGGATGCAGCACTTTGTAATTCCTTCATTGCTTAGCCGTATTTCTCATGCCGTGGGCCAATGTATTTGCTTCATGACTCTGGGCTGTCAAACAACCTTTGAGAAAACCATGCCCTTGCTGATAACATCAAAGAAATGAAAAATGAAAAAAAAAAAAAGGTCTTTGGCAGAGCTGTTTCTATTGCATGCACTAATGACTGCTTCCTTTTACTACAGTGCACTTTGCTACAAGGAAATACCTGGAAGGTTCTCTCTCTCAAGGCAGCAGTTTACCTGCTGTAAGTGTTCCTCAGGAGGAGGATGAGGAGACAGAGCTCCAGTCCCATGGACTCTGTGGATGGGTCTCTTCTGGGGAGGTCTCCCACTGCCCTCCTGTCTGCAGCTCTGGAGATGGGCAGTGCTGGCCCCTCTCACTGATTTCCCAGCATTTCCCACATCACATCACAGAGCCACTTGCAAGGTCCAAGAACCAGCCCCTTTACTGCAACTGAGCTTCCACCCATTTATGTTCTGTACTGCACACATGGCAAGGGTGGCACGGACACAGCAAGCACGGTCTCGGCTGAAGACAGAAACACAAAGAAACATAGAATGTTTGGGGTTTAAAGGGACCTTTAAGACCATCTATTTCTAACTTCTCTGCCTCTTCCAGGTCTGGGACATCCACCATTTCTCCAGGCAACCTGTTCCAATGTCTCACCACCCTTATCATAAATAATTTCTTCCTTATGTCCAATCTAATTCTATAAAGAATAGTATTAGAATTAGATTGCAGTATATAATTGTTGCTCCTTGTCCTGCCACTACAGGTCTTCATAAAAAGCCTCTCTCCATATTTCTTACAAGCCTCCCTTACATACGGAAAACACATGGTAAGACTTCCCCAGACATGAAAAAATTATTGTTTCCAGTAAAAGCTTCTTTTTCCTACCAGTGTTGGAAATCCCATCTTCTCATTGTAAGGAATATCTTACACAATCCCAAGCAAACTTCAAGAAAAACAGGATGCTGTTTCATTCAAGTGTCACAACTGATATTTCTATTAAATGAAGGAGTGGAAAATTGTGAATACTAATGGCAGCAAAGGGTAGGTGCCCTTAGGTGTTCTGCTTCTTCCTATTCTTATAAGAAGGGTAAGTGCATAGAAATGAAACACACATCTGCTAATGAACATGGTGTAATTTCTCTAGAAAGGGGAAATGAGAATTTCTTTTTTACCTGATCATAAATCATTTTCCTGTCAAGATAAGTGGGTTTTGAGAGGATCACTTCATCCTGATGCTTTTGATTTCCACTTTTCCAGGGAACAAGCAAGCAAAGAAACAGATAAAGCTTGAGCTGTGTCAAATGGCCCAATTCAAAGAGGGAAACTCTTTGAATCATCAAAGGAAGCAAGGGGTTTATTTCTCTTTTCCATTGTACAAAATAACACATTTTCAAATTTACTGCCAGCTCCAATTCTTCTGGGAAAAGAGACAGTTCTGGTAACCAACTGACTGAAGTGATGTTAAAAAACTTGGTGTCAGGATCAAAATTCTTGAGAAAGGAGGCCTTTCCCTTCTTTGCATTTGGCCTGGGTATCTTCCCAATTAAATTTCATTGTCCAAGAGAAAAGCGTGATTTAAAAGCCCTAAAAACTAGGAAAAAACTATATGGATAGTTAATCACTGGAATGTGTTGAAAACACAGTGCTAAACTTTGTTGCAGTCAGATTTGAATTCTTCTTATTATCCTTCCCTCCTAAAATAAAATGAAAACTGCTTTCATTCTATTTCAGATGGTGTGAAACCTGCTTAGCTTTTTAGAAAGATGCTTTTCACTTGAAAAAGGAAATATATCTGCAAGATTTGAAGAAAGTTGAGCTGTTCTGTGAGCTGATGATTTGACCTACATTGTGTGATATATACAGTTCCTATTTTCAAAAGATTCATCCTAGAACCACTGTAAGAAGCTGGTTGTTCCCATTGAAATTGAAACCAATGCTATGGTTTTGCATCATAATCCTGTTAGGAAAGGCGGAACGTGTTTCTCTTTAATAATAATAAGACTATAAAAAACTGTGAAGAGATGGTAAATGTTGGGGAGAATTAGCACGAGGAAGCAATTCTTAAGACTCAGATACAGTTATGCCAATGGTAACAGGGTAACTCCAACTCAGTTAATTGGAACGGGATTAGCCAAAGGACGCTGCCTATACAGTGCTGGTAGCAATGGCAGAAAAGTCTCCACCATCCACAAACTGTCAGAGCATGGACTGGCATTTGCTCTGCACCCCGCTACACCATCAGAGTAAAGTGCCAGGGGATACCTCTCCTACAGAGGCTTCCTCCATTTCACCTGAATGCCTACTGCAATGCTAAATGCTATGAGAAAACTGAGGAATCTGCAGTGCCTTTTTTGACATAGCAAGGAAACCTGCTTGTAACAGTAAGAACAGAGAGGTCTGGCTCCAGGCACCAAGACTGCAGTGGAGTTACTGGGGGCACCAGCTCAGACTCTGACAAGAAGTCAAAATGGAAATGGCTGGTGAAAAATTTGTAATAGAAACATGCCTCAAGGACACTTAGTGAAAGCAGCCAGAAATGTTGGCCTCATTCTGCTATGCTATTTGTCACTCATGTCAAATATCGACATACAGCCCTGCCAGGCTTCTTAGATTTTGGCTGCTCATGGGAACCTGGAGATTTTTATAGTGCCTTCCCTGGCTGTGGTGCCTCATCCCCACACATTTCCAGGACACTTGGTGGTGTGCTGAGGCAGTGTCCATGTCACAGGTGGCAGGCACACATCAGAACAGGCTCGCTCTTGTAATTAAAGGCAGGAGGTGGAGTCTGTAAGGTAATCTTAGATCAGTGCTGGGGCATCATCTATCCTCAAGCTGCTATTCCTGTTTTCTTGGCCTTGACAGGTCACAAAGCCTCCTTGTCAGTGTCACCAATGAGTAATTGCCATAACAAACCCTGGATCTGTGTGGTCCATATTTTGCCTCAGACATGGATATTTTAATGTGTATGTGTCCCATGTGAAAGAAAAAGATGTCCCTCTTTTTGTCCCTTTATAAATAAGGAGAGTCTCTGAATTTTATTTCTTTTGTTTGTTTTTTTAATAACTCTAGTCAGTCTAGAGTTTCTCTCCTCTGTCAGCTTTCAGTGTAATTTGTTCAAGCTGAGACTGGGTGCAAGAAACAGCTGGAGCATGTTTAGTGCAATGTTTCCTCACAAAGCAGCCTCCTCTTGGGAGAAACAAAGGCAGATGAAGACTAGGAACTGCAGCTGGAAAGAGATGATCAACACTTCGTATGCATGCAAAATATACTATGGTCAAAAAAAAAAAAAAAGACAAGCCTATGCCCAAATGCACAAGTAGATCTTGAGTGCTAGAAGCACTGGCTTGTAATGAGGCTACTTTCCTGTCCATCTTCCAGGCAGTCGTGCACGGAAGTGTAGTGCTAAGGGGTTTGGGAACAAAGTAAGTACCTGGAACAGGAAAAAAACATACCTACCTATGGCTCAGGATGCATCTAAACCTGTGGTGTTTCCTAGCCCTTACTCATTTCTCTCACAAAGAAAAGACTGGAACCAGCAAGCCCACTCACTGAAGCCCAGGCTCAAAGCAGAGGAGGCAAAGCAGTCACAGAGGGGCTGCATGTTCTTGGCCCAAGGACTGTGCTGTGAAGAAAGTTCAACACCATTCTCCAGACAATGCATTTTTCTTAATTGCCTTCATTTCAGCAGGGCTTCTATGCACTCAGGAAAGGGTAGAGCCAGACAGCTCTCAGAAATCTACTGATGTGAGTCTCTGGAGACTCATTCAATGGTGGAACAGGCCACATGACAGGTGGAAAAATTAGGCATCAAATGTCAATTATAATAATTAATTCAAAGAAGCATCTCTAAGCAAACTGCAGGAAGACCTCACAAGTACATTTTCTGAGCAAAGCAACATAAAATTCAAGTGATGGACAAATCAAAACAGAAAAAAAGTTAGTTTTGATAAAGAAATCTCTATGTCCTGGAGAGGTTGATAATGTAGCGGGCAGGACACAGGTTTGAGGAACTTAGCTCATTTCTCCACTCCCCCAGCAATTTCTGAGGGAACCCTGGACAAGTCACGAACTTAGATTCATCTCCAGCTGTCTCTAGACATTAAGAAGAGGATGGTGCCTAAATTTAGGACAGTCAGCACCTTAGGCCCTTTTCCATACTCCAGAGGACAATTCAGACACCAGGTGAACCAAGATGTTCATCCAACTTAAAAACCATATCTGCTGTCTGATGGCACAAGTACTGTCCTCCATGCTTCAGCTCCCAGCTCTGGACACTGGCACAGCATCACTGATTTTTTTGACAAGGCCATGGGAAGGTGACTATTTTTAAAGAACATGAAGCTCTGAAACGTCCTATTGGTAGGAGCAAGGTATAAGTTACAGCAACTGCTCATAGTGATTTTCTTTGGAAGATTTTCTAATTGGAAGCATTGGGTTTGAGTTCCTTGCAAGCCAGACTTGCCAAGAAGTAAGTAAACAAACCTGATAAAGCACATTTTCCACTAACTGTTATTTGCAAATAAGTGTTCTGTCATATGCTGCTGTATTCCCAGAAGAGGTTGTATATGAAACTAGAACTGGTTTTCTACAAGTGATGCTTTCTGTTTTGTATTTCCTTTTTCTTTGCTAAAGCCTTCTGTTGCAGTCTTTGCACTAATCTGTTGTATTTATTGATATTAATCTTTATATACTTAAACTCTATAGAGGCTGATTATCGATACATGTAACCTTTTGCATCTTTTCACACTTCTAGAAGACATAGTTCGTGCTGTTTGTATTATGAACTTGAGTGATGGAAAGGAGCTGAAGAACATGCAGATATTTTTCTTTTTCCAAAGCAAACTCAAGAGTCTAAGCATAGCTATGAGAATATATCACAGTCCTGTGGAATCAACCCAGCATTTTGTGTCTGACATGGCTGAAAGTGGATGTGTCTGCAAGAGACCAGGCATAAGACAGTGGGCTCCTTCTCCAGAATATTTCTCAATCTAAGATTTTCTGGGACAGAAGTTAGGTCTTCGCCTTTTAACTTCTCCTAATGTTGACCCTAACATGAGAACTGGGTCAACGAAAAAATTAAATCCAATTTAAGCACCACAATACAAATTGCTTGTAGTGCCAAAGGTCTACGGATTGAATCCCTTTGGGCCTCTGAGCTACAACAGCAGAAATGATCACCTACCTGAGCCACCCTGGCACCTCACAGGACACACCCTCAGCAGTACCAGGCACCGCTGTCACCTTCACAAGGCCTGGGTGGCAGGGTTGGGTCACTTGCCCGTATTCCACCCACAGAGTGTGACCTTTTGCCTCGCTCCTGGTATTCTGTTTGCTGCTCCTGCACTAGAGCAGATGCAGAGTGAATGATGGAAACAGGAGGAACTGCTACACCTTGCTGGGACAGGGGACAGCCAAGTGCCTCCAGTGCCCCTGTGGTTCACTTCAGTGGGAAGTGGACACTCTTTCTCCCACAATATCACAGCAGAAATGGACAGCTGAAGGAAGGGAGAAGTTCCTGCTAACTCTCACCTAAAAGTTACATGGATTCTTTATTCTCAGGCTATTTAAGCCTTTCCCTTTTCCCATCTGATGTTCCCCTCATTTTAAAGATGACTTGACTTCCACTGAAATATTTTCCTGTTGCCTGCAGTTCTTTGTTGTGGAAAGTATAAGTGGGAGGAAGGTTTCACTACAGGTTTCATCCTCTGAAACCTGAATCTCTGCAAACCGTCTTACTTGTTTTTCTGGCAATAACAATTTTAGCCCTGGGAGAAATGGTGAACTTTGCTCAGTAAAGTTGGTTTTCTCATCTATTTCTGCTCTAAGCGGAGTTTGATTTTTGTATTTTAAATTATATCTAGTCACTGCCTCATGGTGTCAGGACTTGCATAGTCTGGAAGAGCTTTCATATAGAGGCTTTCCTGCATCAAGGATCATATATCTGCCACTTTCCTCCCTAGTTTAAATGCAATTTTGTATGTGGAGTGAATTTTGGAAAGAAAATGATCATTGGTGATATTGGACAGGATCTGTTTGGGCCACATTTTACAAACTGGTAGGACTGAGGTTGCTGGATCAGTGGCTGTCCTTACTCCTCAGCACTTTAAGAAGTCCACAAGTGTATTGTGAGACAGGCACCCATGTCCTTGGCTAAACCTCCCAAACTGGAGATGGGGAGAAATGAAGAAAGTTGGTTTTCAAGAAATTAGACTTCTGCCCAAGGACTCTCATAGCTGTAATCAAATACATTATAGGGCTGGGCAGTGACAGATGAGAACAAGGTAATTTCCAAGAGCTCAAATTATCATCAACTCCTGGAGTGGTTTGGGTTGGAAGAGACCTTTAAGATCATTCTGTTCCAAGCCCCCTTCCACTATACCAGGTTTCTCAAAGCTCCATCTAGTTTGGCCTTGAACACTTGAGGGACTTGGCATCCACAGCTTCCCTAGGTAAATCTGTTTCTGTGCCTTACCATCCTCACAGTAAAGAATTTCTTTCTATTCTAAACAGCCATTCCCCTTTGTTTTATCACTACATGCCCTTGTAAAAAGTCCCTCTATAGGTTTCTTGCCCCTCTTGAGGTATTGAAGGGTATTCCAAGGTTTCCCTGAAATCCTCTCCAGGCTGAAGAACTCTTTCAGCCTGTCTTCATAGGAGAGGTGCTCCAGCCCCCTGAGCATTTTCATGGCCTCCTCTGTATTTGCTCCAACAGGTCCATGCCCTTCCTGTGCTGAGGATCCCAGAGCTGGATGCAGCACTGCAGGTGAGCTCTCACCAGAGCAGAGCAGAGGGGCAGAATCACCTCCCTTGACCAGATGCCTACACTGCTTTGGATGCAGCCCAGAATATGGTTGAATTTAGGGGCTGGAAGCATAGGGCCAGCCCATATGAAACTTCTTATCAACCAACACCCCCAGTCACAGAATCACAGAATCTGCTGAGCTGGAAGACACCCATCAGGATCATCGAGACCAACTCCTGGCCCTGCCCAGGACTCTCCAAGAGTCACACCATGTGCCTGAGAGCATTGTCCAAACACTCCTTGAACTCTGTCAGCCTGGGGCTGTGACCACTTCACTGGGGAGCCTGTTCCAGTGCCCAACCACCCTCTGAGTGAAAAATAATCCAAGTCCTTCTCCTCAGTGCTGCTCTCAATCCATTCATCTCTTGGGTTGTATTTGGGTTTGGGATTGCCATGACTCCTGGGCAGGATCTAGTGCTTGGCCCTTCTGAACTTCATCAGGTTTGCATGGACCCACCTCCCAAGCCTGTCCAGGTGCCTCTGGATGGCAAAGTTCACTCTTGGACTTGTGTGTTTTGCAAATTTTTTACATAAAAATATTTTTATGTAAAAAATTTGCATATTGTACAAAAAGGGGCATGGGCAGAAGGGATGGCCCCTAAGAGGAAAGCAAGGTGCAAGAGGGGCAGTGAGGGAAGTAAAGGGACAAATTATACAACTTTCACTTAATTGAGAATAGTGTTTCAAATCTACAGAAAAAAACATGTTGCACCCCTTGTTCCCTAGACAGAAAGGCACAGTTCTACAATCTCCTTTTATTGTTTTGCTGATAAGCAGGCATTTCACATTTCTGACACTAAACAAAATGTCCTTTGGAAAAGTCAGTGCCATGGCCTTTTCCAGCTGGAACATTACAACCACAGCCTGGCTGGCCAGCTGAGTTTTAGCCCTGTAACATAAAAAAAAAAGTAGGGCTGCCCAAGGTGCTCCAGCTAGACAGGGACAAAGCCTGCTGCAGGAGCAGCTAGCTTCAGCTCCTGCTTCCACCCCTGTCCACAGGGGCAGCAGTGCAAATATGCTGCAAAATTCCCAGCTTTTGGGGTGATCTGGCTTGGCATGCAGCGGGATGACTCGTGGAGTACCTCACTTTGTGTTTCCATCCTGCAAACACTGACTGTTAGCCAAAGTTTAGTCCTCTTCAGCGGATTTTATAGGGCTGCTATTGTGACCCCTATTGTTAGGCTCCTCCTTTAAATAGCTTTAAAGTGAGCAAATTTTTTCTTCTTTGATTCCTAAAGGGTATTTCTGCACGGCACAAAGCTGATCCTGGTACCTCCCCGTGTCCAAGCAAGGGTCAGGATCACCCCTTCCTGGGGAAACCTACCTCCTGGCCAGGCAATCCCGGAGGCCTGAAATGACCCACGCAGGCCACTGGTAACAAACTGAACATAAGTTTGTTTTTGCATTACTCAAGCAACGGGAATAGCTTGATTCTGGTTAGTCTCAAGATCTGAAAGTGGAGCTATCAAAAATCGCTGAATCAGAGGAAATGGATCTCTGACAACAATAATATTTATGAATTCTTATGAAAAATTGCTGAAGGTTTTTTTTGTTAAAAAAAAAAGTAGAAAAGAACACCACCTTCAGAAGTGCCTACGATATGTTTGTGCCTTGTTACTCAGAGGAAACATGCATGCTGTTTTTGTCAGCTAGCAAAATACTTTCTAACAAGGCATTCCAACAAAGCTGAAAATATCTTACACCAATGTGAGTCATTTTGGCTCCAAGTGCACATCTTAGAAAAAGGAATCTCAGGGAAAAAAAATCTAAATAAGCACTGGCATGAAAGACAGTCTTCAAGTGACAAGCCTGGAAAGGTTATGCATATTTGTACTCCATACAGAATGATTGTTATCATTGTTATCTTTCAATCCACACAATTGCCTTTTTTTTTTTTTTTTTTTTAATGGCAAGAAAGAAAAAAGTCACCTAGTTTCTTTCCTAACTTTTGGACAAATTAGTCCTGATAAAGTCCATTACTTCAGAGGGTTGTGATTTCTTTTTGTATGTAGCTGTGTGACCTCTGCTGGCAGATTCTTATCATGACTGCAGCGATGCACACACATGTGTATGGATATATCGACATTCTGGTAAGTCCTGCCCTACATACACAAGGAGACATAATACACAAAACGATATAATCCCTGCTCTGGAAAATAGACTCCCACGCTGGAAAGGTGTGAAAAAAAAAATTAAAATTGTATTACCCAGCTTTCTCCACTCACAGATGTTTTACAGGGCAGTTTTTAGAATACCTTTGATAAATAGATATGACCATTTCAGGATGGGGCCACTGGTGTTTATTCAGCATAATGGTCTAAACGTTCTTTATTGCTTGGAAAGCCCCTACACTTCATCCTGTTAGAAGGAGGGAGGTTCCGCCGAGGAAAGGATTAGTCTCCACTTGCATTCCTTTCTTGTACTCCTCATACCATCTGCTAACAGCCATTGTGGCACAGAGGATACCAGCTAAATGGACCTTTATTCTGACTCAGCACGGCTGCAGACAGTCTGTCCGCTATGATACAGTGGCACAGTATAATTCGATACTTTAAAAAACTGGCTATTCACCTGCCAGACCACAATGCAACTTGCACTTAACAGTCCCGCTCTTTGTGATATCCAAGGTCATTTCTATTATTACAGCACAGTGCACGGAAATACCACAAATACCAAGAGAGTCTTATCTATTTATCATAGGTGAAACTGGCACGCTTTGCTGCACGACGGCTCCACGGCGGGTCACAGGCATTCTGAGTTCACTTCAGTTTATAGCCAGGGGCTGGCTCCTCCAGCTGGGAGTTCAATGGATCCCGTGCATCTCTCTATCTGCCATGGCACTGCTGCAGCCCCTCCTCAACTGTCCAGCTTCCACACTGACTCTGCTCCTTGACAGAAGGCTGAAAACACAAACGTGCCAGAAAAAAAGACCTTGCCAGAATTAGCGGTGAGAGCCAAAGGCGAAGGGTTGGCATGGATCTTCCCTCCTTCCCTTCCTATCTAGCTTTACACACCTGCTCACACCTAAAACACGCTGTGTGTTTAGCACCTTGCCTTACCACGGCAGAAAAGGGAGATCATACCCCAGTGCTCCACCGCTGCTGCCAAACCCAAACCTGTTGAGACCGCAGAGCCCACCCGGCGGGGTGTGAGGGGAGCAGGGCAGGGTCCAGCGCAGCCAGGCATCCCTCATCCCGCGGACGGGACCCTCGGGTCCCGCTGCCGAGCTCTCCCCAAGGCAGCAGCAGGAAAAGCAGGTGGAGCCTAGCGCCCCGAGCCCTGAAGCCTTGAAGCGGTGAACCTTGAAGCCCCGCAGCCCTGAATCCCTGAATTCCCGCAGCCCTGAATTCCCGAATCCCCGAATTCCTGAAGCCCAGAGCCCGGAGCCCAGAGCCGCCCTCAGGCGGGCCGCGCGGGCAGGGCGCCCCCTGGCGGCCCTGGGCGCGCCCCTCCCCGCCCCCGGCCCCNCGGTGACTAATAGGAGAATAACATTGTCTCGGGATAAAATAGCGCCGGGGCTGTTTACCCGCTCCATGGGGGTTCGCTATAAAAGGGCGCCGGGGACCGCCGCGCCAGCCAGACGCGCCGGGGCGCACCGAGCCGCGCCACGCAGGGCACCCGCCACGGCGCTCCGTCCCCAAGCCGGGAGACACTTTCTCCTCTCTTTCCTCGCCTTTTATTAA